>JAXIVJ010004615.1:0-80000 GCA_036785665.1 Chirona hameri
CTATTGGTTCGGCCTGTCCTGTCTAACGTAAGCGCAATCTAACTTTGCGCCGGACGCTGGATAGCGCCGTTTCTCCGTTTTGCGTCGCCCCAGTAGTCACCGTTTTGCGTCGCCCCAGTAGTCACCGTTTTGCGTCGCCCCAGTAGTCACCGTTTTGCGTCGCCCCAGTAGTGACCGTTTTACGTCGCCCCAGTAGTGACCGTTTTGCGTCGCCCCAGTAGTCACCGTTTTTGCGTCGCCCCAGTAGTCACCGTTTTGCGTCGCCCCAGTAGTCACCGTTTTGCGTCGCCCCAGTAGTCTCCGTTTTGCGTCGCCCCAGTAGTCTCCGTTTTGCGTCGCCCCAGTAGTCACCGTTTTACGTCGCCCCAGTAGTCACCGTTTTACGTCGCCCCCGTAGTCACCGTTTTGCGTCGCCCCAGTAGTCACCGTTTTGCGTCGCCCCAGTAGTCACCGTTTTGCGTCGCCCCAGTAGTCTCCGTTTTGCGTCGTTTTGACTCTCTCTATATCTCTCAATTGACACCGATGACCGGTGGTCAGTGTGTGCTGTATACTCGGCGTGACTGTGTCGATCCCATCCGACAGTGTCGTGTGTGTCGGTCCCATCCGACAGTGTCGTGTGTGTCGGTCCCATCCGACAGTGTCGTGTGTGTCGATCCCATCCGACAGTGTCGTGTGTGTCGGTCCCATCCGACAGTGTCGTGTGTGTCGGTCCCATCCGACAGTGTCGTGCGTGTCGGTCCCAT
Organism: Chirona hameri; assembly: GCA_036785665.1. Lineage (NCBI taxonomy): Eukaryota > Metazoa > Arthropoda > Thecostraca > Balanomorpha > Balanidae > Chirona > Chirona hameri. Next base: position 744 of record JAXIVJ010004615.1, read on the forward strand.
CCGACAGTGTCGTGTGTGTCGGTCCCATCCGACAGTGTCGTGTGTGTCGGTCCCATCCGACAGTGTCGTGTGTGTCGGTCCCATCCGACAGTGTCGTGTGTGTCGGTCCCATCCGACAGTGTCGTGTGTGTCGGTCCCATCCGACAGTGTCGTGCGTGTCGGTCCCATCCGACAGTGTCGTGTGTGTCGGTCCCATCCGACAGTGTCGTGCGTGTCGGTCCCATCCGACAGTGTCGTGTGTGTCGGTCCCATCCGACAGTGTCGTGTGTGTCGGTCCCATCCGACAGTGTCGTGTGTGTCGGTCCCATCCGACAGTGTCGTGTGTGTCGGTCCCATCCGACAGTGTCGTGTGTGTCGGTCCCATCCGACAGTGTCGTGTGTGTCGGTCCCATCCGACAGTGTCGTGTGTGTCGGTCCCATCCGACAGTGTCGTGCGTGTCGGTCCCATCCGACAGTGTCGTGTGTGTCGGTCCCATCCGACAGTGTCGTGTGTGTCGGTCCCATCCGACAGTGTCGTGTGTGTCGGTCCCATCCGACAGTGTCGTGTGTGTCGGTCCCATCCGACAGTGCCGTGTGTGTCGGTCCCATCCGACAGTGTCGTGTGTGTCGGTCCCATCCGACAGTGTCGTGTGTGTCGGTCCCATCCGACAGTGTCGTGTGTGTCGGTCCCATCCGACAGTGTCGTGTGTGTCGGTCCCATCCGACAGTGTCGTGCGTGTCGGTCCCATCCGACAGTGTCGTGTGTGTCGGTCCCATCCGACAGTGTCGTGTGTGTCGGTCCTATCCGACAGTGTCGTGTGTGTCGGTCCCATCCGACAGTGTCGTGTTTGTCGGTCCCATCCGACAGTGTCGTGTGTGTCGGTCCCATCCGACAGTGTCGTGTGTGTCGGTCCCATCCGACAGTGTCGTGTGTGTCGGTCCCATCCGACAGTGTCGTGTGTGTCGGTCCCATCCGACAGTGTCGTGTGTGTCGGTCCCATCCGACAGTGTCGTGTGTGTCGGTCCCATCCGACAGTGTCGTGTGTGTCGGTCCCATCCGACAGTGTCGTGTGTGTCGGTCCCATCCGACAGTGTCGTGTGTGTCGGTCCCATCCGACAGTGTCGTGTGTGTCGGTCCCATCCGACAGTGTCGTGTGTGTCGGTCCCATCCGACAGTGTCGTGTGTGTCGGTCCCATCCGACAGTGTCGTGTGTGTCGGTCCCATCCGACAGTGTCGTGTGTGTCGGTCCCATCCGACAGTGTCGTGTGTGTCGGTCCCATCCGACAGTGTCGTGTGTGTCGGTCCCATCCGACAGTATCGTGTGTGTCGGTCCCATCCGACAGTGTCGTGCGTGTCGGTCCCATCCGACAGTGTCGTGTGTGTCGGTCCCATCCGACAGTGTCGTGTGTGTCGGTCCCATCCGACAGTGTCGTGTGTGTCGGTCCCATCCGACAGTGTCGTGTGTGTCGGTCCCATCCGACAGTGTCGTGTGTGTCGGTCCCATCCGACAGTGTCGTGTGTGTCGATCCCATCCGACAGTGTCGTGTGTGTCGGTCCGTCATGGTTTGTTCCCGTCCCCGCAGAGTGGCCGAATCCCGGCATACCCCCAGCCGGCCGAGACAGCTGCCCCGGAGGCGGAGCTGTCGACTGAGTCTGCCGCCGCTGCCGTCACCACCGACCAGCAGCAGCAGCAGCAGCAGCAGCAGCAGCTGCAGCAGGATCAGGTGCAGCAGCAGCAGCAGCAGCCACAGCCACAGCAGCCAGAGTATGGCGTAACCGGACAGCAGCCGCCGCAGACGGACGGTCAGGTCAGTGGCGCTGCGTCGCTCTGTGATGCAGCTGGTTTGTGTTTCTGTATTGGTGGGTGCCCGCTGGAAAACATTGAGAACTTTAAGATCTCGCCGGAGAACTTTGCCTGCTTGTGACTGCAGCGGATGAGATTGGTGAATTGGTGATTATCCCCAGAATCCACCCTGACTCTGAATTTTCGGTCAAGATAATTCTGACTTTGAACTTGAACGTAACCAAACCGAAGCGTCGCTTCCGACCGTGCCGCCAGTGGTGACGTCAGAGTACGCTTCTGCGAGGCTTTGATGACGGACTGTCGGTGGTGTCTGCCCGTAATGACATTTGTCTGATGGTGTCGTCATTCAATAACTGCGGCGTTCGCCAGGCGGGTGTCGGTGGTGTCTGCCCGTAATGACATTTGTCTGATGGTGTCTGTCATTCAATAACTGCGGCGTTCGCCAGGCGGGTGTCGGTGGTGTCTGCCCGTAATGACATTTGTCTGATGGTGTCTGTCATTCAATAACTGCGGCGTTCGCCAGGCGGGTGTCGGTGGTGTCTGCCCGTAATGACATTTATCTGATGGTGTCTGTGATTCAATAACTCCGGCGTTCGCCAGGCGGGTGTCGGTGGTGTCTGCCCGTAATGACATTTGTCTGATGGTGTATGTGATTCAATAACTCCGGCGTTCGCCAGACGGGTGTCGGTGGTGTCTGCCCGTAATGACATTTGTCTGATGGTGTATGTGATTCAATAACTCCGGCGTTCGCCAGGCGGGTGTCGGTGGTGTCTGCCCGTAATGACATTTGTCTGATGGTGTATGTGATTCAATAACTCCGGCGTTCGCCAGGCGGGTGTCGGTGGTGTCTGCCCGTAATGACATTTGTCTGATGGTGTCTGTCATTCAATAACTCCGGCGTTCGCCAGGCGGGTGTCGGTGGTGTCTGCCCGTAATGACATTTGTCTGATGGTGTATGTGATTCAATAACTCCGGCGTTCGCCAGGCGGGTGTCGGTGGTGTCTGCCCGTAATGACATTTGTCTGATGGTGTCTGTCATTCAATAACTCCGGCGTTCGCCAGGCGGGTGTCGGTGGTGTCTGCCTGTAATGACATTTGTCTGATGGTGTCTGTGATTCAATAACTCCGGCGTTCGCCAGGCGGGTGTCGGTAGTGTCTGCCCGTAATGACATGTGTCTGATGGTGTCTGTGATTCAATAACTGCGGCGTTCGCCAGGCGGGTGTCGGTGGTGTCTGCCCGTAATGACATTTGTCTGATGGTGTCTGTGATTCAATAACTCCGGCGTTCGCCAGGTGGGTGTCGGTGGTGTCTGCCCGTAATGACATTTGTCTGATGGTGTCTGTCATTCAATAACTGCGGCGTTCGCCAGGCGGGTGTCGGTGGTGTCTGCCCGTAATGACATTTGTCTGCTGGTGTCTGTGATTCAATAACTCCGGCGTTCGCCAGACGGGTGTCGGTGGTGTCTGCCCGTAATGACATTTGTCTGCTGGTGTCTGTGATTCAATAACTCCGGCGTTCGCCAGACGGGTGTCGGTGGTGTCTGCCCGTAATGACATTTGTCTGATGGTGTCTGTCATTCAATAACTGCGGCGTTCGCCAGGCGGGTGTCGGTGGTGTCTGCCCGTAATGACATTTGTCTGATGGTGTCTGTCATTCAATAACTGCGGCGTTCGCCAGGCGGGTGTCGGTGGTGTCTGCCCGTAATGACATTTGTCTGATGGTGTCTGTCATTCAATAACTCCGGCGTTCGCCAGGCGGGTGTCGGTGCGCCGTACGACCCAGCTCAGTACCAACAACAGCAGCAGCAGCAGCAGCCGACAGAGGCAACGGCGGCCCCGTACGACCCCTCGGCCTACCAGCAGCAGCAGCAGCAGCAGCAGCAGCAGCAGCAGCAGCAGCAGCAGCCGTTTGTACCTGCTGACCAACTGGACGGCGGCGGCGCCGGGGCCGACTACTATGGCGGCTGGGGGTACACCAGCACCCCGACCGGCCAGGACAACGGCGCAGGTCAGACGATATGCGGCGCGGTGGCGGGCGACCATCGACGCGCTCAGCCCAAGAGGCCGGTACGCGCGATGCTGCCGGATGGCTGGCGGGACCGGATCGGCTGTGGTTTCGTTCGGTTTGATGTTGAACTTACATGATGTATTAGTTCATGTTGCGCAAAGCACCATGAGCACAAGATTGCCACAAGCAAGCACACAATTACCGTTCACTCGTTCAGTGAACGAGTTCACTCGTTCAGTGAACAAGACGTTCAGCATATTGGGCTGGGAGTCTGCATTGGCTAAATAGTAAAATGCATGGATAAGCTCCCCACTACCGCATCCGAGCTTGTGATGTAATTTATCTGTTGTAATTTGTCGACTTACTTTGGTGAGAGCTCTGACGCCGCTCTGCTGTTAACAGAGGGCGGTATGGAGGCCTCAACCCCCGCTCAGACGGACGCCTTATCGCCGCCATCTGCCGGCGAAAATAAGGACTTTAACTACTGGAACCAACCACGCAAAATGGTGAGTACGGCAGTACGGCCCGGTCGTCAAACGTTGTCTTGTGCACTCCGATTCATGCGAATTAGGCTGTGGCATGGATGTTGCATGATTGTTCTTGTACACTTAAAATTATTTGTTTTCTTTCATTGCTGGCGTCATCGTATTTATCGTTCTTTGATATACGTTTTTCATGAGTGGATGCAAAGCTTCTTATGGTCCCCGGTTCCCTGGCTAAACAGAGCGGTGGCACGGTTATATAATTTATGATTACAGAATCGTATTAATTATAGGGTTTACAGTATGTCTTTATATCGCAACGCAAACAGCAAGAAAATAGTCTTATTCGTTTTTCGGCAAGATGGTTTTTAGAATAGATTCTCGAATATTTGATATGATTTGACGTTTCGGAAAGACATTCATCCTGTGCCCTATTGTGGCTAATTTTACACCAGAATCAGAATTATTGCTGCATTCAATTTGGTAATTATGCAATTGTATACGTTTGTGTTGTTCTTCTATCAAGACATAGGTTTGATGCGAAACATAGGTTCGCATCAAAACCGCGGCTAGATAAACGGCGGCTTATTTAAGCCACGGTTTGCTTATAATGGCTGCGCTATCTTTGTTTTCTTGTTTTGTCGTCAGTCACTGAGTCTGTACCCATGGTATGCGTCTGTCCCCATGGTCTTCCTCCCCCTTCCCATATTTTTTTTTGTATTATTTGCCATGCACTTTTGTCCATATTCATCGAACTCTCTAAAGAGGTGGAAATCGTTACGAGCTCCTTCCGCACAAAAGTTTTCCACGCAAACCGGTAGGTGTCATGTTGTTGGGTATCATGTATATAACCACATCAGTTCCGACATTCCGACACCTTCAAATAGCACCACCACCATCAGTCAAACATTCTCCGGCTGGAATTCAGAGATCTTATGCTCAAATGAAGGCATTCCGCTCTTTCAATAACATTACGTTTATGTACATCAACTTCTTAACTAAATGACTGCAAGGTGCAGCAGTCTTTCTAACAAAACGACTGCATTCGAAGTGAGCCATGAAGGCAGCATCCCTTTGCCAGCTAGCCCGCTGATCATCTCACACTGTGTGAATCCAATCCTCTGTCGGCAACTCCTATACCATTCTTCGGCCACGTCTGAACCTATGCCCCCTCTTTTCTCCTGCTGTTACCTAACCTTGGTACCTCTCCCCCAGACTCCTATCCTGGCGCCGCCCCTGTCCCACTCCACGCCTCAGACAGCAGCTGCTGCCACTGTTACCTAACCTTCCCTACTCTCCCCCAGACTCCTATCCTGGCGCCGCCCCTGTCACACTCCACGCCTCAGACAGCAGCAGCTGCCACTGTTACCTAACCTTCCCTACTCTCCCCCCAGACTCCTATCCTGGCGCCGCCCCTGTCCCACTCCACGCCTCAGACAGCAGCAGCTGCCACTGTTACCTAACCTTCCCTACTCTCCCCCCAGACTCCTATCCTGGCGCCGCCCCTGTCCCACTCCACGCCTCAGACAGCAGCTGCTGCCACTGTTACCTAACCTTGGTACCTCTCCCCCCAGACTCCTATCCTGGCGCCGCCCCTGTCCCACTCCACGCCTCAGACAGCAGCTGCTGCCACTGTTACCTAACCTTTCCTACTCTCCCCCCCCAGACTCCTATCCTGGCGCCGCCCCTGTCCCACTCCACGCCTCAGACAGCAGCTGCTGCCACTGTTACCTAACCTTCCCTACTCTCCCCCCAGACTCCTATCCTGGCGCCGCCCCTGTCCCACTCCACGCCTCAGACAGCAGCTGCTGCCGCCACTGTTACCTAACCTTCCCTACTCTCCCCCCAGACTCCTATCCTGGCGCCGCCCCTGTCCCACTCCACGCCTCAGACAGCAGCTGCTGCCACTGTTACCTAACCTTGGTACCTCTCCCCACAGACTCCTATCCTGGCGCCGCCCCTGTCCCACTCCACGCCTCAGACAGCAGCAGCTGCCACTGTTACCTAACCTTCCCTACTCTCCCCCCAGACTCCTATCCTGGCGCCGCCCCTGTCCCACTCCACGCCTCAGACAGCAGCTGCTGCCACTGTTACCTAACCTTCCCTACTCTCCCCCCCCAGACTCCTATCCTGGCGCCGCCCCTGTCCCACTCCACGCCTCAGACAGCAGCAGCTGCCACTGTTACCTAACCTTCCCTACTCTCCCCCCAGACTCCTATCCTGGCGCCGCCCCTGTCCCACTCCACGCCTCAGACAGCAGCTGCTGCCACTGTTACCTAACCTTCCCTACTCTCCCCCCAGACTCCTATCCTGGCGCCGCCCCTGTCCCACTCCACGCCTCAGACAGCAGCTGCTGCCACTGTTACCTAACCTTCCCTACTCTCCCCCCAGACTCCTATCCTGGCGCCGCCCCTGTCCCACTCCACGCCTCAGACAGCAGCTGCTGCCACTGTTACCTAACCTTGGTACCTCTCCCCCCAGACTCCTATCCTGGCGCCGCCCCTGTCCCACTCCACGCCTCAGACAGCAGCTGCTGCCACCCCCAGCCCTCGTCGACGCTCTGTGACCTTCGCCTCACCCCTGCTGCTGACCTCTGACCGCCGGCCGTCCTCGGGTCACGCTCTGAACCGCTCCGGGGTCGGGTCGCTGACCTCCGAGTGGTCACCGCTCGGTGCCGTGAGTTCGGGGTCACGGGGGTCACGGGGGATGAAGTGGGTTGGGTGTTGAGTTGGGAAAGAAGGCGTTTGGTTGGGAGGGAAGGAGATGAGGTTGTGATTCTGTTGTAAACAGTAGTCGATAGTTGTATGACCAGGGTATGATGAAGCATTTACATCGACTTACATATATTGGGGGAGTTACTACCGGGGAGGCTGTTTTTTTGGTACACTGTTCAGCTGGGACGGCGGGATGCGGTGCGAGGCAAAGAGCAAGTGACGCGGGTCGCCTTCAGCTTCGATACATGGTGTGATTGTACTTGTAGGTTGTTGACCTTTCAGTCGTTAAAAATGAGACATTGTCTGGCAGCGAGTTTTCCTGACGTTTATTTGAGTTAACTCTGTTTTCGTGTTCGTCTCTCTGGAATGTTCTATGTAGTAGGTCGGTATGGATCTCGACATAGCCTGTTCCGCGCGGAACAATCATGTTAACGAATGACTAGCATGCATTGGGTGTTAGCTAAGGCTGTTAATGCAAATACTCGTTCAATAGAAGTTTGTTTCGCGCGTTGTGTTGTATGTTTTGTATACGTTATTTATGTATGCTATTGTGCTATTATGTTTGCATGTGAAAGAGATAAGTGTGCGCTAACGCTGTGCATTCAGTTGCCTGTTATTGCTGCAGCTGTCTGCGAAGTACTGCTTCGTTCGAGTGTTGATGTATTGCAGATTTTTCAGTTCCGGTGTAATCTGGCTCTTCATGATCTCATAATATGGTTGAAAACGGTGTAGCGCTTATCGCTTTTAGTGAGCAATCCGAAGTTCATGTATTGCATTTCTCCGTCGTGAGTTTTCAATTTTTGCCAATTACTCAGGTGCGGAATTTGAATCTCATGTACCATTGCCTGCCGATAGTTTTATATTATTGCCTCGCTTGTAGTTAATTATCACGGTAAGCTTGTCGTCACATCATTAGGTCGTTACCAGAGCGGATTGATTGCGTGCCCTCCAAGTTATCGGGCCTGTCCTAGTCGAGGTTAGTCGCCTGATGGCGGCAGCGGCGGTTATTAACCTGCTTCCCTCCTTCCCAGACGGATCACAACCTCAGCAAGCTGGCCAAACGCTCCGCATCCTACTCCTTCTCCTCCGCCAATCCGTCGTCCCGCCGCTCCGCCGTCGCCAATCGCCGGTCGCCAGCTGTGGCGCGACAGCCAATCAGCGTGCCCGCCTCTACCACGCGGCCAATCAGCGCGTCCGCCTCTGCTGCACAGCCAATCAGCGCGCTGGAGACACCGACCGGCACCGGCGGCGGTCAGCTGCGTCGTCGCGCCGCTGCTCGCCGCACTGCGGCAAACCCGGCGAATGCGCCTTCAACTCGGCGCGTCACTCGCCTGGGACTGCGCAGCGCCACCGATCGGGACACGCCGCGGCCGGAGCCATCTAGCGGCCTGCTGAGCAAGCTCGAGTATCGGCCGGCGCCGCTGGGGGACGGCCCGGTGCGCACCTTCCCAGTGGATGAGCCGTGCTGTGCGCCGCCGCATCTCTGCCATGAGCACGCGCGCTTGGCCGGGGCCGCGGCACAGCCGGCCGGGTCACCATCAAGCGGAGATGACACTGAGGTATCGGGCTCTGTCAACGACGTTAGGGGGAGGACGTCGCTCGATTAGTGTTGTGTTTGCGGTGATGTGGGGTGGATTATTATTATTAGTAGTATAATAATAATAATAATTATTATTATTATTATTATTATTATTATTATTATTATTATTATTATTATTATTATTATTATTATTGTTATTATAAGTATTATTATTAGTAGTATAATTATTATTAGTATTATTATTAGTATTATTATTAGTTTTTTTTTGGGGGGGGGGGTGTGCCGTATGGAACTTGGTCATCATTCAAAGGGAGATGAATATGTATTAGCCTATCCTATCAAGACACTCCAGTGTACTTATGACTTATAGGAAGCGTGACAAACTCGTCAGCATATGACCGAGGAGTACTGGACGCCAAACAACTTTGGCAGTACAGCGTCCGTAAGCCCAACTCACCACCACCGTAGCTGCAGTAGCGCAGTCATACAATGCAAACGACATAAAGCATACCAAAACAGAACCCTACACAAGTCCAGAACTTTCTTGAGGGGAGTACAACTTTGATACTCTTGTGTTAAACTCCGGGACAGTTTGTTTCGATCCGAGACAGACTTCCGTCTCGGTCTCGGTCTCGGTCTCCGTCTCGGTCTCGGTCTCCGTCTCGGTCTCGGTCTCGGTCTCGGTCTCCGTCTCCGTCTCGGTCTCCGTCTCGGTCTCCGTCTCGGTCTCCGTCTCGGTCTCCGTCTCGGTCTCGGTCTCCGTCTCCGTCTCGGTCTCCGTCTCGGTCTCCGTCTCGGTCTCCGTCTCGGTCTCCGTCTCGGTCTCCGTCTCCGTCTCCGTCTCCGTCTCCGTCTCCGTCTCCGTCTCGGTCTCGGTCTCGGTCTCCGTCTCGGTCTCGGTCTCCGTCTCCGTCTCCGTCTCGGTCTCCGTCTCGGTCTCCGTCTCGGTCTCCGTCTCGGTCTCCGTCTCGGTCTCCGTCTCGGTCTCCGTCTCGGTCTCCGTCTCGGTCTCCGTCTCGGTCTCCGTCTCGGTCTCCGTCTCGGTCTCCGTCTCGGTCTCCGTCTCGGTCTCCGTCTCGGTCTCCGTCTCGGTCTCCGTCTCGGTCTCCGTCTCGGTCTCCGTCTCGGTCTCCGTCTCGGTCTCCGTCTCGGTCTCCGTCTCGGTCTCCGTCTCGGTCTCCGTCTCGGTCTCCGTCTCGGTCTCCGTCTCGGTCTCCGTCTCGGTCTCCGTCTCGGTCTCCGTCTCGGTCTCCGTCTCGGTCTCCGTCTCGGTCTCCGTCTCGGTCTCCGTCTCGGTCTCCGTCTCGGTCTCCGTCTCGGTCTCCGTCTCCGTCTCCGTCTCCGTCTCCGTCTCGGTCTCCGTCTCGGTCTCGGTCTCCGTCTCGGTCTCCGTCTCGGTCTCCGTCTCGGTCTCCGTCTCGGTCTCCGTCTCGGTCTCCGTCTCGGTCTCCGTCTCGGTCTCCGTCTCGGTCTCCGTCTCGGTCTCCGTCTCGGTCTCCGTCTCGGTCTCCGTCTCGGTCTCCGTCTCGGTCTCCGTCTCGGTCTCCGTCTCGGTCTCCGTCTCGGTCTCCGTCTCGGTCTCCGTCTCGGTCTCCGTCTCGGTCTCCGTCTCGGTCTCCGTCTCGGTCTCCGTCTCGGTCTCCGTCTCGGTCTCCGTCTCGGTCTCCGTCTCGGTCTCCGTCTCGGTCTCCGTCTCGGTCTCCGTCTCGGTCTCCGTCTCGGTCTCCGTCTCGGTCTCCGTCTCGGTCTCCGTCTCGGTCTCCGTCTCGGTCTCCGTCTCGGTCTCCGTCTCGGTCTCCGTCTCGGTCTCCGTCTCGGTCTCCGTCTCGGTCTCCGTCTCGGTCTCCGTCTCGGTCTCCGTCTCGGTCTCCGTCTCGGTGTCCGTCTCGGTCTCCGTCTCGGTCTCCGTCTCGGTCTCCGTCTCGGTCTCCGTCTCGGTCTCCGTCTCGGTCTCCGTCTCGGTCTCCGTCTCGGTCTCCGTCTCGGTCTCCGTCTCGGTCTCCGTCTCGGTCTCCGTCTCGGTCTCCGTCTCGGTCTCCGTCTCGGTCTCCGTCTCGGTCTCCGTCTCGGTCTCCGTCTCGGTCTCCGTCTCGGTCTCCGTCTCGGTCTCCGTCTCGGTCTCCGTCTCGGTCTCCGTCTCGGTCTCCGTCTCGGCCTCCGTCTCGGTCTCCGTCTCGGTCTCCGTCTCGGTCTCCGTCTCGGTCTCCGTCTCGGTCTCCGTCTCGGTCTCCGTCTCGGTCTCCGTCTCGGTCTCCGTCTCGGTCTCCGTCTCGGTCTCCGTCTCGGTCTCCGTCTCGGTCTCCGTCTCGGTCTCCGTCTCGGTCTCCGTCTCGGTCTCCGTCTCGGTCTCCGTCTCGGTCTCCGTCTCGGTCTCCGTCTCGGTCTCCGTCTCGGTCTCCGTCTCGGTCTCCGTCTCGGTCTCCGTCTCGGTCTCCGTCTCGGTCTCCGTCTCGGTCTCCGTCTCGGTCTCCGTCTCGGTCTCCGTCTCGGTCTCCGTCTCGGTCTCCGTCTCGGTCTCCGTCTCGGTCTCCGTCTCGGTCTCCGTCTCGGTCTCCGTCTCGGTCTCCGTCTCGGTCTCCGTCTCGGTCTCCGTCTCGGTCTCCGTCTCGGTCTCCGTCTCGGTCTCCGTCTCGGTCTCCGTCTCGGTCTCCGTCTCGGTCTCCGTCTCGGTCTCCGTCTCGGTCTCCGTCTCGGTCTCCGTCTCGGTCTCCGTCTCGGTCTCCGTCTCGGTCTCCGTCTCGGTCTCCGTCTCGGTCTCCGTCTCGGTCTCCGTCTCGGTCTCCGTCTCGGTCTCCGTCTCGGTCTCCGTCTCGGTCTCCGTCTCGGTCTCCGTCTCGGTCTCCGTCTCGGTCTCCGTCTCGGTCTCCGTCTCGGTCTCCGTCTCGGTCTCCGTCTCGGTCTCCGTCTCGGTCTCCGTCTCGGTCTCCGTCTCGGTCTCCGTCTCGGTCTCCGTCTCGGTCTCCGTCTCGGTCTCCGTCTCGGTCTCCGTCTCGGTCTCCGTCTCGGTCTCCGTCTCGGTCTCCGTCTCGGTCTCCGTCTCGGTCTCCGTCTCGGTCTCCGTCTCGGTCTCCGTCTCGGTCTCCGTCTCGGTCTCCGTCTCGGTCTCCGTCTCGGTCTCCGTCTCGGTCTCCGTCTCGGTCTCCGTCTCGGTCTCCGTCTCGGTCTCCGTCTCGGTCTCCGTCTCGGTCTCCGTCTCGGTCTCCGTCTCGGTCTCCGTCTCGGTCTCCGTCTCGGTCTCCGTCTCGGTCTCCGTCTCGGTCTCCGTCTCGGTCTCCGTCTCGGTCTCCGTCTCGGTCTCCGTCTCGGTCTCCGTCTCGGTCTCCGTCTCGGTCTCCGTCTCGGTCTCCGTCTCGGTCTCCGTCTCGGTCTCCGTCTCGGTCTCCGTCTCGGTCTCCGTCTCGGTCTCCGTCTCGGTCTCCGTCTCGGTCTCCGTCTCGGTCTCCGTCTCGGTCTCCGTCTCGGTCTCCGTCTCGGTCTCCGTCTCGGTCTCCGTCTCGGTCTCCGTCTCGGTCTCCGTCTCGGTCTCCGTCTCGGTCTCCGTCTCGGTCTCCGTCTCGGTCTCCGTCTCGGTCTCCGTCTCGGTCTCCGTCTCGGTCTCCGTCTCGGTCTCCGTCTCGGTCTCCGTCTCGGTCTCCGTCTCGGTCTCCGTCTCGGTCTCCGTCTCGGTCTCCGTCTCGGTCTCGGTCTCGGTCTCGGTCTCCGTCTCGGTCTCCGTCTCGGTCTCCGTCTCGGTCTCCGTCTCGGTCTCCGTCTCGGTCTCCGTCTCGGTCTCCGTCTCGGTCTCCGTCTCGGTCTCCGTCTCGGTCTCCGTCTCGGTCTCCGTCTCGGTCTCCGTCTCGGTCTCCGTCTCGGTCTCCGTCTCGGTCTCCGTCTCGGTCTCCGTCTCGGTCTCCGTCTCGGTCTCCGTCTCGGTCTCCGTCTCGGTCTCCGTCTCGGTCTCCGTCTCGGTCTCCGTCTCGGTCTCCGTCTCGGTCTCCGTCTCTGACGCCCCGGTGCAGTACGTCCCCGCTGGGCGCCGCCGGGCCGCCGGCCGGCCGGCTGGTGCCTGGCTGTCTGGGCCCGCATTGATTTCTGAGCCGGCCTCGGTGGGCGGCGACCGGGGGCGACCGGTGGTGGCGACTGGCGGCGGGGTTCCTGCGACTTGATGGCCGCGAATAGTCGTGCAGAGTGACACGAGACTCTGGACAAGAGACGTTTACTCGGACACGGCGAGAGAACTACTCGGAAACGGCGTCTTCAGTTGTTAAGGTGTAGGCGGGTCTGCTCACTGCTGCAACAAAGCCATTTGACGCGTGTAGAATTGATCACGGTACCCGGGATATGGGACGTCGGGACCCGGGATATGGGACGTCGGGACACGGGATATGGGACGTCGGGACCCGGGATATGGGACGTCGGGACACGGGATATGGGACGTCGGGACACGGGATATGGGACGTCGGGACACGGGATATGGGACGTCGGGACACGGGATATGGGACGTCGGGATATGGGACGTCGGGACACGGGATATGGGACGTCGGGACACGGGATATGGGACGTCGGGACACGGGATATGGGACGTCGGGATATGGGACGTCGGGATATGGGACGTCGGGACACGGGATATGGGACGTCGGGACACGGGATATGGGACGTCGGGACACGGGATATGGGACGTCGGGACACGGGATATGGGATGTCGGGACACGGGATATGGGACGTCGGGACACGGGATATGGGACGTCGGGACACGGGATATGGGATGTCGGGACACGGGATATGGGACGTCGGGACACGGGATGTCGGGACGTCGGGATATGGGACGTCGGGACCCGGGATATGGGACGTCGGGACACGGGATATGGGATGTCGGGACGTCGGGATATGGGACGTCGGGACGCGGGATGTCGGGACATTGTACTCGGGACTCGGGAAAGCGAGTCACGAGCCTCAGGACACTAGCTAGATGTCAGGTGGAAGGCTGGGCTAGCTGGCTGCCGGGCTGGAATTGGGGCGGGGTGGTATTTGCCGCACACGTAAGGACAAATATGGCTCAGCACGTCGAGATATATTGGTCGTGTTATTGCAAGCGGGTAAAATGATATGCGATTTGTTTGGGTATGAAGTCGGGTCTGGTGGTATGCGATTGGTTGGGGTATTCAGTCTGGTGATTGGCGTGTGATTGGTTGAGTATAAAGTGTTGCGATTCTGCTGGCGCTAGGGTTGGTTGGTTTCGCTTGACCTGTTCGTTATTCTCGTTTTATTTTTATTTTGCTCATTTGCGGTTTCTCCACAAAACGTTAGATTTGTTTGCGTGGTTATGTTTGTGGCTAGAATCTGTGACGCTGCACTTGTGATGTGTGCTTTCTGTTGCTTGGCAACGCTGTTTAGTGACGGCTTACGTTGTTCCCTTTCGTTTGATCAATGCGACGCGGAAAACAGAAGTTGCTGCATAGTGGATTATAGCGCCTTGTTCATACCAGCTGCGGCGCTAATACGTCTTGCATATTCTGTATTTTGCTGTAGCTACCTGTTTTTGTATTATGTAGCATTATGTTTCGTCGAATGCATTCTCCTTTGCCAAAATGTTGCTAACATCCGCATGTTTTAAGTGTGAAGCGACTGTTACATACTATTTGTTTTTGCTTGCTTGTTTTGGTTTTGTCTTGCACACCTACTGTAATATTATGTTAACATGTTGTAGGTGTTGTACTTTGGCCATGCTTGTTTGCTACGATGCACGTATGTTTTTTTTGTTGTTTGTTCGTGTTATGCAACGTCCTCGTCTGTGTTCAGTAGATTTGGCTAGGCTGTGATACGCTGCATAGCTTACGAAAGGAAATAAGGCAATGCTTTTACATTCATAGATAGCATTCAACATTGAAACATTCATACATCATATGCCAAGTTTTCCTGATAAATTTCACCATTGCATTACCGCGCATAACTTGCAAAGTCAGTCTCAGTATGATGCAGGCATTACGTCCGTTGATATCAAACTTAAATGCATTATATTGGCGTTACCCTAGCTGAATCCCAAGTATTGAAACCACCCTCGGATTCGTCTCCCGAGTCGCCTACGATTGCCGTCTCGCCCGATCTGTGCTGCTCAGCTTCTCCCGTGTGTGACATTGCGGACACTGTCTCGGTCTTTTGCTAGTGCCCATTATCCTTAGTCCGCTCTCCTCTCCCGACTGCCGCCGCTCACCTGACCTGACCCGGCTTGACCCGATCTGATCCGACCTGACGCGGCCTGACCCGGCCTGACCCGGCCTGACCCGGCCTGACCCGGCCTGACCCGGCCTGACCCGGCCTGACCCGGCCTGACCCGGCCTGACCCGGCCTGACCCGGCCTGACCCGGCCTGACCCGGCCTGACCCGGCCTGACCCGGCCTGACCCGGCCTGACCCGGCCTGACCCGGCCTGACCCGGCCTGACCCGGCCTGACCCGGCCTGACCCGGCCTGATCCGACCTGATCCGATCTGATCCGACCTGATCCGATCTGATCCGACCCGACCCGACCCGACCTGACCCGACCCGACCCGACCTGACCGGAACCGACCTGACCGGAACCGACCCGACCCGACCCGACCTGACCACACCTGACCTGACCTGACCTGACCTGACCTGACCTGACCCGACCCGACCCGACCTGACCTGACCTGACCTGACCTGACCTGACCCGACCTGACCCGACCTGACCCGACCTGACCCGACCTGACCCGACCTGACCCGGCCTGGCCCGACCCGACCTGGCTCGACCTGACTCGACCCGACCCGACCTGACATTACCCGAACCGACCTGACCCGACCCGACCCGACCCGACCTGACCTGACCTGACCTGACCTGACCTGACCTGACCTGACCTGACCTGACCTGACCTGACCTGACCTGACCTGACCTGACCCGACCTGGCCCAACCTGTCATGCCCTTTCCTAACCTGCCCTTCCCCGACCTGACCCGATCTATCTGCCGTGATCTGTCTTACCGTGATCTGACCTAACCCTGTCTAACTTACTGTGTTCCGTGACCTGACCTTACTTGACCCACCCTTCTATCTCCCTTCAGAGCGAGGCGTCGTCGGCGCCATCCGAGAACGAACCGGAGTCGTCCAGGTCGGCGGGCCCGCCCCCGGCCGCCGCCAGCCAATCAGCGGCCGGGGCTCCGTTAGCCAACCAATCAGGAGGCGGTTGGTTCGGCGGCATCTTAAGCCGATTGGGCAAGCCCAAGAACCAGATGAAACTGCCCGATGATAAGGAGAAGTCGGTGAGTTTGACTGCCACCTGGTGACCTCTTCTGAGTGGTCCTTTGTTGGCTTAACCTCTGCCTCTTCTCGCTGTGTGACTTCCGTCAATGATAACTCTGAACGAGCTGTGGCTTTTGATTTGCGAGTCTCGTGTTTGGCAATGTGTCCTCTGTCCATCAATGGGCGGAGAGTAATGTTAGTGTGATACTGAGGGGAAAATATGTCACATTACCTGGGTAGGTATGAAGAGCTGCAATAAGTTAGGGTCGGCCAGCTATACGATAGGTCGGGGGTGGGCTAACTGAGAGGAGGTAGATCGGGGCCTGGACTCAGTTTTTGTGGCGTATTTGGTGCTGGCGAAGAGCACATGCAACCTGATATTCATACTGTGTCGGTGCTGCTTGTTTGTTTTTGGCAAAAGTCGCCACCATTCTGTCACTCTGTGCTAAATCACGGGCCGCTGACAGGAAACCAGGTGTCCCGAGTGAACAGAGTGCTAAATCCCGGGCCGCTGACAGGACACCAGGTGTCCCAAGTAAACAGAGTGGTATTGAAACTTGACGTCGATCAATATTGTGGAGCTGCATGATAACAAATGTACAGCTGGTAGCTGATAGGCTGCCTTAAATGTGAAAACCAGGTCAAACTGTGATGCAAGGAGCTTTGAAGCTGGGAAGCTAACATAACATTAGTCTTGCACCAAGGTGTTACGACAAGCCGGGCGGAAGTAAGAGTTTCTGTTGAATTTTCGAGCATTAAACAAAACACACGAACGTTTCTGGCATTCTTAGCACAATGAAGCTCTCCGAAAGCTTGTAGATGCTGAAACGGCACCTCACATTCCCTTCCCGGTCATAGTTGTCTTCTGATTATTCCGATATTGAGATGATGGTTGGCAGACTCCGATCGCCTGATTATTGCAATATTGAGATGATGGTTGGCAGACTCCGATCGGCTGATTATTGCGATATTGAGATGATGGCTGGCAGACTCCGATCGACTGATTATTGCAATATTGAGATGATGGTTGGCAGACTCCGATCGACTGATTATTGCGATATTGAGATGATGGTTGGCAGACTCCGATCGACTGATTATTGCAATATTGAGACGATGGTTGGCAGACTCCGATCGACTGATTATTGCAATATTGAGATGATGGCTGGCATACTTTGATCGAATGGGACTGAAGGCTGTCTGATTAGATTATTGTCATGCCGCTCAGAGTCGTGTTTTCAGCCGCGCTCATAAACGACCTGAGCCAGCCTAACCCAGTATCGACTTGCATCACCGCACTTCTAGCCAGATATTTTAGATCGGTCACCTATGAACGGGGCAATATAGGCCGTGCTAAAACAGCTGCGTGGGATATACTGCCTGAATGGCACGGTGTGTATGTGGGTGAACCCATTATGTGATTATACTGTTGTCATCTATATCACTAATTGTCTAGCCGTACGTCTGTCTGTCTGTGTGTGTGTCCTCATTCATTTAGCCACACGCACAGCACAGACGGCAGCACCGATGACGGTGAAATTTGCATACGCGACAGCTTCAAGCTTTGTGACGATCCACGGCAAACATTCAAGTCGCTACGATGCCGGTGTCGGTCACAGCACGCGCCTGAATGGGGCATGTTTACCTTCTCTCGCAATGATAAATCCGATCAAATAGCCGTCGCTCGAAAAAGCTTTTAGCATTAGCTCGATGCTATTGGTTCCAGGGACCTCAGCTGAGCGGGGCCGCTATATGACGCAAATATCTCAGGGTTTAAAATTGTGCACTTTACTGATCTCCTGAAGTAGGCAGTCGGCAGTAGGCAAGAAGAAATAGCGCGTGAATTTACAAAACAAAAGATAATTCATTTAATGTGGCGCAGTGAATTGAGGCCGAGTTAAATAACAAAAGAAACAAAAGTAATGGGAAAGAACACAGAATATTTACAAATTATGGCAAACAAGAAAAAAAAACTGATGGGAGTGTGAAGGGAATGCCAAGGAAGGTGGCCCAAGTTGCCCCCCCCCCCCCCCCCCCCCCTCCTCTCGTCTCCCGGTGTGTGCCTGCGAAGCTGTGCCCTCGCGGGCAGTGAGCATGGCCCGCCGGGAGCCCTCCCCCCCCCCCTCGTGGTGCGTGAGCACGTCGCCAGTCGCCGCTGCTCCCCTCGATGTGGTACGCCTGTGGAAGCCCACCAGGAATCCAAGATACACTCCAACATAGGGCGGGGGGGGGGGGGGCGTTACAAAGGCCAACCCCCTACAACCCATCAAGCCAAGTCAACAGAATCAAGTATTTTTATAGCCTTGGAGTTGGTCGATTTAAGCAACAATCAAGTTGTTTTTCAGCCTTGGAGTTATGTAAGATTGATTGCATGTCACGATGTAGCAACATTGGTCAATGCCGCTATCTGCAAAAACGCCAAAGCGCAAGAAAGCCGAAGCTTATCGACAACGAACACGGCAACGCACAGACGATGGAGCAGGCCAGCAGGCAGCAGCTACAGTCAACAGCCAGCAAGCAAACACAGAGCGCCATAGGCTGGCAAGGCAACAGGAGACGGATGACCAGCGCCGTCAGCGTCTTTCCGCCAACGCTGCGCGGATGGCGGCGGTCACGGAAGCCGAAGACGACCAGCAGAGAGTGGAGCGGCGAGCTGCCAATGCTGAGCAGTTCAGCTGAGCGCGTCGCCCGAGCGGACGCGAGCGCTGCTCGCTCCTCCCCGTTATACCCTTTGCCTTCCCCCGTGTGAGTGTGAGTGAGAGTGAAACTTTATATAGCGAATTACCGCAAGACCAAAAAGCCAGTGATCAGTGTCAACATTCTTCTGATCTACAAACATCATCATGCATCGAGATATCGCTCGGCTGCTGGTCCTGCTCGCGGTGGTACGGGTTGTAACCATCGTAGCCTGTCCGGCCCCAGCACCACCACCGAGGCCGCTGTCCCGCCGAGCAGCCGACCGCCAGCTGAGGCACTACACCACCCACCGACGACCTGCCTCGCCGAAATCGCCTCGTGACCGTGACCATGCCAGTGACAACAATCCATCGGACCTGAACATATCATCGCCGTCACCCTTTACACCGTCCGCCGCCCGGCCGTCAGCGGTGGAAAACGCCCGAGCCCCACGGACGACCGCGTGTGTCTCCCCAGACGTGGAAACCGGCGACGGACCGCTGGCACCCTCCCAAGGACAAAGGGGTGTTTTGCCGCCGCCGCCGCCGCCGCCTACGGATCGTCCCGCCCCTCGGGCGGCCGCGCCCCCACCGGCCGGCGGCCCGCCTGGCCAGAAACGCAGCGGCGGTCGGAGGCCCCAACGTCGCGGGGCCCGGGGAGGACGGGGGCGTGGCAAACAAAACACCGAGGCGGCGATTCCACTCACCGGCCGGCGTGCTCCTGACACCGGACTCCTGATCGGCGCTCTTAACATTCAGAGCATGAAACCGAAGCTGCTGGAGCTGATAGAGGTGATCAGTCGGCACGACTTTGACGTCATCCTGCTGTCGGAGACATGGTTGCGCCCCACCACCCCAAATCGCCTGATGGTGATCCCCGGCTACTCGATCAGCCGAGCTGACCGACCAGACGGCAGCGGCTACGGTGGGGTCGCTATCCTCACGAAAACCACCATAACATCAGTAGCGCTGAAGCTGAGCGTCTCCTCGTACCCCGGTAGCTTGCTCGAGTCTCGGTGGGCGCTGCTAAAGCTTGAGCGGAACCGACAGCTGATCGTTGGTTCGCTCTACCGGCCACCTCGACACTCTGATGCCGCCCTGCGCGCCGACTTCGCTGACCTCGAGACCCAGCTACAACGAGTATTAATTGACCACCCAAAGGTCCCATTTGTCATCTGTGGCGACCTGAACTGTGATATCATGAAGGACCAGAGCTTTCGCGCGCGTGTACACCTCAGTGACTTTTTGGCTGACTACTCCCTCGAGCAGCTAGTAACCGTTCCAACTTATACTTCCGGGTCCCTCTTAGATGTATGTATCGTCAAAAATCGTGAGCCGGTACGTGATTGTAGTGTTACTTTCTGTCACTTCAGCTCACACAAACTCATTCATGCAGTTATTGATGTCCCAAAACAATGTAAGAAACCAACCGTTATCCAATCTCGCTCTATCAGCCGTGTAGATGTAGAGGCGCTTAACTATGACCTGTTGTCTGCAAACTGGGAGCGTGTGTTTCGTGCCACGTCTGTAAGCGACCAGTGGAACGCCTTCCTGACCCAATTATTGCCCGTTTTTGACGACCATGCGCCTTTAAAAAACGTGACTATCCGAAATCCCACCGCTCCTCCGGCCTCCTCTGCCACTCGAAAAATCATGGACCAACGCCGCGCCGCGCTACGGCGTTTCGGTCGACAGTCGGAGGTCTACAGAGATCTAAACCGCTCTGTCCGTACCGCGCTGAGACGCGACCGACGTGGTGAACTCCAGAGGGAGATCAGTGAGAGGGGTCCCAACAAGGTGTGGCAAAGCATACGGTCAGTTGTAGCTGGCAAGAAGGACGGACAAAGTGTTCAGCCCGATGTATCCGCTGACGACTTAAACTCCTTCTTCGTGTCCATTGGTCCGCGCATCGCTTCTGAGATCCGCACCAAAACCACAGCCCCAAAGCTCAATATTCGTCTCCCCCGTGTCGGTGCCTGCAGCTTTAAACCCAGAGCAATCTCGCTCGATGAACTCGGTCGTACAATTTTCGGCATGCGTAACTCAGCCGCACGCGGTGCTGATGGGGTGTGCATCCGAATGCTTAAAACCGGATTCCCAGCTACCTGTGACGTCATCCTGCATATTATAAACACCTGCATCATGAGATCTGACATCCCTGATGAATGGAAACATTCTATCGTCCACCCCATCTTCAAGTCTGGAAATCCATCCGATCCCACCAACTTCCGACCTATCTCCTTAGTCCCTGTCATCATGAAAGTTGTAGAAAGAGTTGTCCATCAGCAGCTCTATCATTATCTCTCACAAAACCATCTTCTGGCCTGCACCCAACACGGTTTCCGCCCCCGGCATTCTACCGAGACAGCGCTGCTGTCAGTCACCGACCGCATCCTTGCCGCCACCGACAGGGGGAGGTCTCAATGCTGTGCCTCGTCGATCTAAGTAAATGCTTCGATGTCATCGATCACGAACTTTTGATAGGCAAACTGGAAATGCACGGCATTGAGACCTCCTGGTTCACCGCCTATCTACAGGGACACACACAGAGTGTCTCCTTGCAGAATGGGCCTGGATGCCGAGTACTGTCGCGTCCTCTCCCTAATACCATGGGTGTCTTTCAAGGATCAGCCCTGGGTCCCCTGCTCTTTACTGTATTTTCAAACGACCTATCGCTGTACTCTGGAGACGCTGCTGTCTTCCAGTACGCTGACGACACCCAGATATTGGTGAGCGGTCCGCAAAGCGACCTCGGGGGACTCATCTCGCGCATGGAAGCTTCTCTTGCATCACTTGACAGTTGGTTCTGTGCAAATGCGTTTAAAGTCAACACCACCAAAACTCAATTTATGGTATTCGGCAGCCGTCAAAATTTACGAAACATGCCCGCTTTTACAGTATCATTCCGTGACTCCGAGTTGAAACCATGCGCGCAGGTGGGGAACCTTGGTGTCGTCTTTGACAGCTCCCTGTCCTGGGACGCCCACGTGTCTGACCTCAGCCGTCGCTGCATGGGCCTACTAATCGGCCTCTCCCACATCCGCCACTATATTCCCGACGGTGTCATCAAAACACTTGTGATGACACTCGTCATGTCACGCATTCAGTACTGCCTCACAGTCTATGGCAATGGTACCAAAAAGAACCTCCAACGGATCCAAAAAATTCTAAACTTCGCCGCTAGGGTCATTTTCGGCCGCCGCAAGTTCGACCATGTTTCCGACCTGCGCGACCAACTCGGCTGGATGACACCAAAAACTATGACAGATTATCAGACTGTAGCCACAGCCCAAAAGGCCATCCAGCGGGGAGAACCCGAGGCACTAGCGTCTCTGTTTACCCTAAACTCTAACACTAGACCTAGATCCACTCGCCAGGACAACCTATTTCACCTCCCACGACCCCGACTCGAAACTGGCAAGCGTCGTTTTGGCTATCGTGCCGCGGCGCTTCTAAACACGCTTCCCAGAGAGCTGGCGCTGCTACCTCCCGCCAGATTTGCCCGTGCCGCAAAAGCGCGACTCAGTCGAAGGTCGACAGTCGACTCGGGTGCGTGTAAATAAATCACCGAGTGTGATAAATCACCGAGTGTATATACGTATCACTGAGTGCGGCATGAATTGTGTGTTTGTGAGAAATTGTATGGGTGCCGTGTGGTTTGTGTGAATAGCTAACTTGTTCCCGCATGTCGCGAACCTGGCCCAGACTCTGAGCGGTAATCGCCACGCCGTGTGTGGATTGCTCAAGAATGTAAATACATACATACATACATACAGATGGCGGCGGCCAGGACAGCCGAAGGCGACTTCCGTTTGGCGGATCACAAGTTGATAAATGCAATTTTCCAACGATTCGGTGTAACCCCAAATAAGTTGACGGCACCACCGACGCCAACTGGCGTCGCCTCTTCGCGCAGCAAAGCAAGCGGGCACCGCTTGTGAATACTCATTCCGTTTCCGTATGATGACCTTTATTTGGTACCACACGACAGAAGAGCGTCGGTTTATTTTCTTGCCTCGCTAATTTATCTTTATCTTGTACCTTCCCAATTTGGCCTGGCTTGTACAGTCTCTCTTGAAAGTATCTATCCACGGCCAACAGATCCAAAAGAGACTGTACAGTGTATAGATACTTTCAAGAGAGACTGTACGTCTCTCTTGAAAGTAACTATCCACTGCGTGCGGCGCTCCGCCGAACTAGTCACGATTCCAGGGTAAAAAGTCAAAAGATAAAAGTAAACGGACGGAAAGTCAAGGGACGAAAAGTCGAGGGGTAGAAAGTCAAGGGGTTGACTTTTTACCCTGTTGACTTTTTGTCATTTTACTTTGTATTCGTTTGACTTTTGGTCCGTCGACTTTTTTTCCATGTCGACTTTTTGACAGTTGACTTTTTACCCTGTTGACTTTTCGTCAATTGACTTTTTATCCGTTTGACTTTTTCACCGTTGACTTTTTTCCACGTCGACTTTTTACCCGCCGACTTTTAGGACTTTTGACTTTTTACTATTGACTAAATGTCCCTTTACTTAGCATCCGTTTACTTTTTGCCATTCGGCTTTTCGTCCGGCACCCACTAGTCACACCAGTTTGAGAGCCCCAGCAGATTCGGAGCACCTGATGGCTATAAGTCCGGTCCAAGAGGGGAGGGTGACCGGTCAAAGGTCGTGTCACCCGCCCCTCTCTTCCCCGACCCACCACAACGACCGCCACTTTGAAGCGTTTCACGCCTTACGTGATCGTGAAATAGAGTAGAGATGCAACTTTATGGCCCCTGGCTCACGCGATATGGTACTATTTTTTTTAAAAAAAATTGTTCCTGTTTGTGTAAGTAAAAAACACAGACACACACAATGGACTTTTCAACATCCGATGTATTTATCAATTCATGACTCATGAGACGGCAAAACAAAAAGGTTATTGTGTTTATGATCACGTTGTATATGTTTAAGTTATTGATTATTATCGCATAATAATTATTTGACCAACAGTTACAATAGATAGGCTTGACTCCTGCAAATTTGCTCCTTTATTTGTTGTTCCTAAAGGCTCATGCTAATAAAGGTATTGCAAATTCATTAAGTTGCAGCTCGGTTGTGGAACGTTCACGAAATATGTGGTTAAGCTATACGATAATAGCTATCTGCAATCCTTTATTGAATAGAAAGTCTCGTCCCGCATCAACAATACAATGTTTTTCTTTTCAATAACGGGACTGTTTGAGTAGTTTTCATTTCATTGATTGCGTTTCTATTGCATGGTTAAAATCCATGTTATCACACTAAATGCTCTCATATTTTGCACATTATCATTATCGAAACATGGTTAATCACTTCGAAGCTGCATCACTGCCGGCTGAGCGCCGACTTGGATTGCAGATGCCTAAAATAGAGATGTAAAATTATTAGTAAGGTTGAAAACACTGCCACAAACCATCTCCGCAAATCCTGAGTTGGGCGTGGCTAAGGGTAAGCACATCACATGCACCGCACTGCCCATGCTGAATCAACAGCTTGACAAGGACTGGGACGGACTCGGCAAGATAGCGAGCCAGCCAGTTCCAGATCAGCACCAGGCCCGCCGCGCCGGGCCGGAATTCCGGCCACCGACTTTGTATAGCTCATAGTCTTGTAACTCTAGTGATTAGTGAACAGGTTGATTTGCATACTATGGTCCTCAGTCCTCACAATGATTTGTCGTGTGTCGGAGCACCCTCAACACCAATCATCATAATCATACTTCCGGCAATATCAATGGCAATGGCATTATAGCACGGCAATTAGATACCCTCGTCACTGCACACAGAACAGTTTATTGAATTTAATGATTCTGTATTACGAATATGTATAGGACCCGCGAGGACTGAATTAACTGAACTTGGTTTGATCTGGGCGACTTCGCCCATACATGGCTTATACCGTCGGCGATCGTGGCAAATAAACTGAAAACATAAACTTAAACTGATGACGGACATTTTGGCGCGATCAGACCGGCAGAGGCCAACTCTTCAGTGACGTTATAACATACACAAATGAAATAAAATAGCATAAATGTCTGCTATCACCAGACACTATTCCTTGATCGTTAACGTGTCACGATCGTAAAGGTAAGCATGGTTTAGTTTCGTTGATGGTTTCCATTTCATAGGATGTTGCGAGCTAAGCCAATCCATACAGAAGGAATGTCAACGATGTCTGGTTATCTGATATTTTGTGGTGTTGTTGGGATGCGAAACATTAGAATGCTTTGGTTTATGTTATGTTGAACTCCGAACGAAGTTTGGTACTTGCTTTACTTATTCTTATACAACATTTTGGCCAGGCTAATATTTCGCAAATGTATTACATGCACTCTGTTTTACACCATGCAATCTTTAAACATAAATACACTGTTCCGTCAGTGTTACCTGACCAATGGTGACTTCCATTAATTTGGGCTAATGTCGGTATGCGTATGCAGAAACATCTTGAGAGTCTTGGATTTGTCATGGCTACATGTTCTGCCGTTTGCTCAACATCGCGAAATATCGGTAGATGGCACCAGCCCCCGTCCACGAATACCTGGAAACTCCCAGGACTACGTCATGATGACGTCATCCAACTTTCCCATGTTCCCGGATGTAAATCATTTCAGACTGATTGATGCTCTAAATTGGCCTGCTTGTTTATTTTACTTGCAATTGCCCACTCACCTTGTGTTGGATCGTTTCGATCATATCCTCCTACCTCGGCTGAGGAATCTGATTCGCCTTCCGTGCTCATCTTCGCTTAAATCTTAACTTAAAGTGCACTCGCCTCCATTGTGGCCTTCCCATGCTGCTATTTCCAACTAATATTGAAACATTAATGCCAGTTTTTAAATATAAATATCTCACATATGAATATAAATATTACCAAGCACATAAAGCTCTAATATTCACGCGGTTCAACTAGAATCACTGCTTATGTCACAAAAAGAACGCTGATAATCGGAGAGCACCGACTGTTTGGTAAACAACGTGGTTGCTAGGCAACCACTAACGACTTTCGACTCGGACGATTCAATGTAAGATTAAACTGCTTGTCCTGTTTGTGTTAGTCTCAATCCAACTGTGCAATATACTATATAATCGTGCCTGCAGCGCATTATGACTTATATTAACCAAACTATTAACATTACATAACAGTACAATATTAACATTGAATGAATCGCCGGCGCCATAAACGACTTTGTTTATTTGCTACCATATTGCAAAATATTGATGCCAAATGATGTGACGTCACCCCGGGAGTCGTTTCTCCCTCGTGGGTAAACCTTATTAGTAAAGTAACCTTGGATGGGACAATAGCTGCACAGTAACTGGCTGGTTATATATTACACAGTTTAATGAAACTATAACTTATGATCGTAACTACCGTACTTATTAAACAAAAACATAATGGTTAGTCTCTTCATATCACCAGCGATCTGTTATTTGTTACCCGTTCGACCATTGCCATGCATACATTCTCGAATATATATTGAAATATGATATATATTTGTATAACAAACTCCTCGATAAAATATAGTCAGGCAAACATACCCATCCCCCAAGGATAACACGTATCTTACAGGGAGCAATTGTTGCCCACCCCATCGCGATATTGTGCAATATCTCTTAAACCTTGCTAGTACAGTCACTAAATTTGCACTACCTTCTTTCACATTAATTCCACGCATGTTGACCGAAGGACAAAAATGAGGCTATGACAGGGTTTCGGACTTTGGACCGGTTTCGCGGCCAAAACCAGTCAAAAATCAGTGTTTTTATTTCACTGAAAAAAAAACAAGCTATCCGGATCAGTTTTTCATGAGGAATTCGAATCTGGAATCAAAAATAGTATGGCATCTATTTTGTTTTCATCCCGTGAAGGTATCTCCCTGATCACTTCGCGTCTGCGTGCGGTTGCCTTGTACAAGAACCCATCGTTTTTACAAAACGAGTTAAATCGGCAGGAAAACCAATAGGATCTGTAGACAGGATGTTCAGGTACAATAGCTATTGGTTTTCTAGTCGATGTAAGTCTAAAAAAAACTGTTTTTGTTTTACAAGAGGGTGATTTTTTTACAAGTTGAGGTCAACAACAACACGCGAGCACGAAACCATTGGTTGCACCGTCATTATAGCTCGCAGAAGATTGACAATGGCACCATTTTGTTTCCAAGGCTTTGCTAAATCGATCCATCTGCAATTTGTACTATTTAGAACCCGGATAAGTATTGTAGCAGAATGGTTTTATGGGAAATTGTTACTAAATTGGCCTATTCGAATGTAATTTTTACTCTGGTCGGTTCGGCTAAGATCCAACGCAGCGTCTAAATAAAATGTGAGGAACTAATTGAACCCGATTTGATCTGAAAGCAAATTGAATGATCAAGAGAATGAGCATAGCGCGAGCTCCGCCAAACATATGGTTGTGGTGCTACGGCTCTTCGAAGTGGCGAGACCAAATATTGTTTTACCCTGAAAAACGCGGTTTTTGCCATTTTGTGTCTTTTACGCTAAACTATTCATACTCAGAGTAA
Organism: Chirona hameri; assembly: GCA_036785665.1. Taxonomy (NCBI): domain Eukaryota; kingdom Metazoa; phylum Arthropoda; class Thecostraca; order Balanomorpha; family Balanidae; genus Chirona; species Chirona hameri. The sequence continues at coordinate 27,715 of JAXIVJ010004615.1, forward strand.
ATATATTTAACTTTTGAGGATGGCAAATGAAAGTCCACTTAATTTCCAACATTTTGACGCCCAGTTTGCCAAGATTCGTTCACAACTGACGCGCGTATATTTGGTTTACACCCGTGTCCACAAAACCGGTCCAGAGTCCGAAACCCTGTCTTATAATAACTCCACCGGAAATAATGTCCGAGTGAGGTCATTGAGAGTCCGAAACCCTGTCTTATAATAACTCACCGGAAATAATGTCCGAGTGAGGTCATTGAGAGTCCGAAACCCTGTCTTATAATAACTCCACCGGAAATAATGTCCGAGTGAGGTCATTGAGAGTCCGAAACCCTGTCTTATAATAACTCCACCGGAAATAATGTCCGAGTGAGGTCATTGAGAGTCCGAAACCCTGTCTTATAATAACTCCACCGGAAATAATGTCCGAGTGAGGTCATTGAGAGTCCGAAACCCTGTCTTATAATAACTCCACCGGAAATAATGTCCGAGTGAGGTCATTGAGAGTCCGAAACCCTGTCTTATAATAACTCACGGGAAATAATGTCCGAGTGAGGTCATTGAGAGTCCGAAACCCTGTCTTATAATAACTCAACCGGAAATAATGTCCGAGTGAGGTCATTGAGAGTCCGAAACCCTGTCTTATAATAACTCAACCGGAAATAATGTCCGAGTGAGGTCATTGAGAGTCCGAAACCCTGTCTTATAATAACTCCACCGGAAATAATGTCCGAGTGAGGTCATTGAGAGTCCGAAACCCTGTCTTATAATAACTCCACCGGAAATAATGTCCGAGTGAGGTCATTGAGAGTACGAAACCCTGTCTTATAATAACTCCACCGGAAATAATGTCTGAGTGAGGTCATTGAGAGTCCGAAACCCTGTCTTATAATAACTCCACCGGAAATAATGTCCGAGTGAGGTCATTGAGAGTCCGAAACCCTGTCTTATAATAACTCACCGGAAATAATGTCCGAGTGAGGTCATTGAGAGTCCGAAACCCTGTCTTATAATAACTCAGCCGGAAATAATGTCCGAGTGAGGTCATTGAGAGTCCGAAACCCAGTCTTATAATAACTCAACCGGAAATAATGTCCGAGTGAGGTCATTGAGAGTCCGAAACCCTGTCTTATAATAACCCCACCGGAAATAATGTCCGAGTGAGGTCATTGAGAGTCCGAAACCCTGTCTTATAATAACTCAACCGGAAATAATGTCCGAGTGAGGTCATTGAGAGTCCGAAACCCTGTCTTATAATAACTCCACCGGAAATAATGTCCGAGTGAGGTCATTGAGAGTCCGAAACCCTGTCTTATAATAACTCCACCGGAAATAATGTCCGAGTGAGGTCATTGAGAGTCCGAAACCCTGTCTTATAATAACTCCACCGGAAATAATGTCCGAGTGAGGTCATTGAGAGTCCGAAACCCTGTCTTATAATAACTCCACCGGAAATAATGTCCGAGTGAGGTCATTGAGAGTCCGAAATCCTGTCTTATAATAACTCCACCGGAAATAATGTCCGAGTGAGGTCATTGAGAGTCCGAAACCCTGTCTTATAATAACTCCACCGGAAATAATGTCCGAGTGAGGTCATTGAGAGTCCGAAACCCTGTCTTATAATAACTCCACCGGAAATAATGTCCGAGTGAGGTCATTGAGAGTCCGAAACCCTGTCTTATAATAACTCCACCGGAAATAATGTCCGAGTGAGGTCATTGAGAGTCCGAAACCCTGTCTTATAATAACTCAGCCGGAAATAATGTCCGAGTGAGGTCATTGAGAGTCCGAAACCCAGTCTTATAATAACTCAACCGGAAATAATGTCCGAGTGAGGTCATTGAGAGTCCGAAACCCTGTCTTATAATAACTCCACCGGAAATAATGTCCGAGTGAGGTCATTGAGAGTCCGAAACCCTGTCTTATAATAACTCCACCGGAAATAATGTCCGAGTGAGGTCATTGAGAGTCCGAAACCCTGTCTTATAATAACTCAACCGGAAATAATGTCCGAGTGAGGTCATTGAGAGTCCGAAACCCTGTCTTATAATAACTCCACCGGAAATAATGTCCGAGTGAGGTCATTGAGAGTCCGAAACCCTGTCTTATAATAACTCACCGGAAATAATGTCCGAGTGAGGTCATTGAGAGTCCGAAACCCTGTCTTATAATAACTCAACCGGAAATAATGTCCGAGTGAGGTCATTGAGAGTCTGAAACCCTGTCTTATAATAACTCCACCGGAAATAATGTCCGAGTGAGGTCATTGAGAGTCCGAAACCCTGTCTTATAATAACTCAGCCGGAAATAATGTCCGAGTGAGGTCATTGAGAATCCGAAACCCTGTCTTATAATAACTCAGCCGGAAATAATGTCCGAGTGAGGTCATTGAGAGTCCGAAACCCTGTCTTATAATAACTCCACCGGAAATAATGTCCAAGTGAGGTCATTGAGAGTCCGAAACCCTGTCTTATAATAACTCCACCGGAAATAATGTCCGAGTGAGGTCATTGAGAGTCCGAAACCCTGTCTTATAATAACTCCACCGGAAATAATGTCCGAGTGAGGTCATTGAGAGTCCGAAACCCTGTCTTATAATAACTCACCGGAAATAATGTCCGAGTGAGGTCATTGAGAGTCCGAAACCCTGTCTTATAATAACTCCACCGGAAATAATGTCCGAGTGAGGTCATTGAGAGTCCGAAACCCTGTCTTATAATAACTCCACCGGAAATAATGTCCGAGTGAGGTCATTGAGAGTCCGAAACCCTGTCTTATAATAACTCACCGGAAATAATGTCCGAGTGAGGTCATTGAGAGTCCGAAACCCTGTCTTATAATAACTCCACCGGAAATAATGTCCGAGTGAGGTCATTGAGAGTCCGAAACCCTGTCTTATAATAACTCCACCGGAAATAATGTCCGAGTGAGGTCATTGAGAGTCCGAAACCCTGTCTTATAATAACTCAGCCGGAAATAATGTCCGAGTGAGGTCATTGAGAGTTCGAAACCCTGTCTTATAATAACTCAGCCGGAAATAATGTCCGAGTGAGGTCATTGAGAGTCCGAAACCCTGTCTTATAATAACTCCACCGGAAATAATGTCCGAGTGAGGTCATTGAGAGTCCGAAACCCTGTCTTATAATAACTCCACCGGAAATAATGTCCGAGTGAGGTCATTGAGAGTCCGAAACCCTGTCTTATAATAACTCCACCGGAAATAATGTCCGAGTGAGGTCATTGAGAGTCCGAAACCCTGTCTTATAATAACTCCACCGGAAATAATGTCCGAGTGAGGTCATTGAGAGTCCGAAACCCTGTCTTATAATAACTCAACCGGAAATAATGTCCGAGTGAGGTCATTGAGAGTCCGAAACCCTGTCTTATAATAACTCCACCGGAAATAATGTCCGAGTGAGGTCATTGAGAGTCCGAAACCCTGTCTTATAATAACTCCACCGGAAATAATGTCCGAGTGAGGTCATTGAGAGTCCGAAACCCTGTCTTATAATAACTCCACCGGAAATAATGTCCGAGTGAGGTCATTGAGAGTCTGAAACCCTGTCTTATAATAACTCCACCGGAAATAATGTCCGAGTGAGGTCATTGAGAGTCCGAAACCCTGTCTTATAATAACTCCACCGGAAATAATGTCCGAGTGAGGTCATTGAGAGTCCGAAACCCTGTCTTATAATAACTCAGCCGGAAATAATGTCCGAGTGAGGTCATTGAGAGTCCGAAACCCTGTCTTATAATAACTCCACCGGAAATAATGTCCGAGTGAGGTCATTGAGAGTCCGAAACCCTGTCTTATAATAACTCAGCCGGAAATAATGTCCGAGTGAGGTCATTGAGAGTCCGAAACCCTGTCTTATAATAACTCCACCGGAAATAATGTCCGAGTGAGGTCATTGAGAGTCCGAAACCCTGTCTTATAATAACTCACCGGAAATAATGTCCGAGTGAGGTCATTGAGAGTCCGAAACCCTGTCTTATAATAACTCAACCGGAAATAATGTCCGAGTGAGGTCATTGAGAGTCCGAAACCCTGTCTTATAATAACTCAACCGGAAATAATGTCCGAGTGAGGTCATTGAGAGTCCGAAACCCTGTCTTATAATAACTCCACCGGAAATAATGTCCGAGTGAGGTCATTGAGAGTCCGAAACCCTGTCTTATAATAACTCAACCGGAAATAATGTCCGAGTGAGGTCATTGAGAGTCCGAAACCCTGTCTTATAATAACTCCACCGGAAATAATGTCCGAGTGAGGTCATTGAGAGTCCGAAACCCTGTCTTATAATAACTCAACCGGAAATAATGTCCGAGTGAGGTCATTGAGAGTCCGAAACCCTGTCTTATAATAACTCCACCGGAAATAATGTCCGAGTGAGGTCATTGAGAGTCCGAAACCCTGTCTTATAATAACTCCACCGGAAATAATGTCCGAGTGAGGTCATTGAGAGTCCGAAACCCTGTCTTATAATAACTCAGCCGGAAATAATGTCCGAGTGAGGTCATTGAGAGTCCGAAACCCTGTCTTATAATAACTCACCGGAAATAATGTCCGAGTGAGGTCATTGAGAGTCCGAAACCCTGTCTTATAATAACTACACCGGAAATAATGTCCGAGTGAGGTCATTGAGAGTCCGAAACCCTGTCTTATAATAACTCCACCGGAAATAATGTCCGAGTGAGGTCATTGAGAGTCCGAAACCCTGTCTTATAATAACTCCACCGGAAATAATGTCCGAGTGAGGTCATTGAGAGTCCGAAACCCTGTCTTATAATAACTCCACCGGAAATAATGTCCGAGTGAGGTCATTGAGAGTCCGAAACCCTGTCTTATAATAACTCAACCGGAAATAATGTCCGAGTGAGGTCATTGAGAGTCCGAAACCCTGTCTTATAATAACTCCACCGGAAATAATGTCCGAGTGAGGTCATTGAGAGTCCGAAACCCTGTCTTATAATAACTCAACCGGAAATAATGTCCGAGTGAGGTCATTGAGAGTCCGAAACCCTGTCTTATAATAACTCCACCGGAAATAATGTCCGAGTGAGGTCATTGAGAGTCCGAAACCCTGTCTTATGATAACTCCACCGGAAATAATGTCCGAGTGAGGTCATTTTTTTTGTCGAAAAATCAGAACTTTCAGAAAGCGGCTGTCAAAAGTAGAGTTTTGAAGATAAATCCAATGGACAGCTGGTGTCGAATAACTTACAGTAGATCCAACTATCGAACTGCTATCTAAATTTGTTAATTTGTTGAAAATGTAAAACTTCGGGAAAAATATATTTTGTTTTGTATATTGTCATATTTTCAAAATAATCAAGCAGTCGAAAAAAAACATTGATCATGTATGCGACGCATACTATGAACATGTGTATACAATTTGAACTCGACATGCTACAAATTTACCGACTGATTGTCATTCGAAGGCAAAAGTCCACCAATTTACACGGCATTTTCATACGTTACCTGTCATTCAGTGTTTACCTTACACTTCAATTTGTGTGGAGCAAGCAATGTTCAAAGGTTATTTTTCGCATTTGAGACACAAAACATAAACATGCATTGCAAGACCAAAAAGACAGCAATCGGTAGTTTGACCTCGTGACCTCTGGTGACCTTAACTTGACCCAAGGTCATCAAAAGCTTAGAATGGTACTCAGACGTGTCAGACGCAAGAATCATGCCGATTTACTGACAGCCGATGCGTTTAATATCGTTATTTTGCATAACAATAATTGCATCCATCGAGACCACGGTTGACACGGTCAAGCATTTTGTCTTTGACCTGAAGTGACGTTATCAGTGACTAAGAGTTCAACCATAATGGGTTTCTAGTCCTACCCATTAAACAGTATGTCATCCATACACCTCACCCAGCACCACACAAGCCGGCACCACAACACACTACCAGGCCTGAAAGCCAGTAGTACCACATCGATTGTTGGATTATTATCATACAAATTTTAGCCTCAATAGCCACATCCTTCTAGAATAGTGACGTCCTCTCAGCATTCATCACACTCTGGCAAAAAGCAATTTCAGGACACTGACTGATGCCACGTCATCTTCTGCTTGACTGAGTCGGAGTGGCCGTGTGTTATATATAGATGTGTCGCCCGCAGTAGAGCTACGACGCCCCCGGAGGCAAATTCAAGGTATTGCAGCGCTCCATCAGCCTTTCATGTTGGATGATGACATAAATTGGTAGCCAGAACTCATGCTCGGAAAGGCGTCTTCAGTTGACAAGGTGTAGTCGAGTCCGCTGCAAAGCAGCTTTTGATGCAGGTGAAATGCCCTTGATTATGGCTGATAGAAACTGTGTTATAGAAAATTCCCTTCCACTTACACACACTTGTGATTCGTAAAAGCGCCTTCAGCTGAAAGTCTCCGGTCGTTTGTCCCGCAGAGAAACAAGTTGACTCATGCCAAAACAAAACTTAATTAATGCTGGAAGTAGTGTAGCTGTATGGTAACTAGGCAACTGTATTATATCGTATCTATCGAAAGCGCTTGTACTTGCGGCCATTGAAAGTTTTGCTGGATAACTGCCGCTTTGTGTTCTTTTTCGAAACGTGAATTCAAACCCTTCAGCGTTCGTGTAGAACATTTTCGTCATTGTTGTGATTTGTCCTGTGTCCCGTGTCCTGTGTCGTGTGTCGTGTGTTTGGTATCCTGTGCCGTGCCCTCTGCCCTATGACCCGTGTATTAATGTGTCCTGTGTCCCGTGTCCTGTGTCCCGTGCCCCGTGTCCTGTGTCAGACACAGGACACAGGGTACGGGACATGACACATGTCATGTGTCATGTGTCATGTGTCATGTGTCATGTGTCCTGTGTCCTGTGTCCTGTGTCCTGTGTCCCGTGTCCTGTGTAATGTGTCCTGTGTCCTGCGTACTGTGTCCTGTGCCATGTGTCCTGCGTCATGTGTCCTGTGTTCTGTGTCCTGTGTCATGTGTCCCGTGTCCTGTGTCCTATATCCTGTGTCCTGTGTCCTGTGTCCTGTGTCCTGTGTTCTGTGTCCTGTGTCATGTGTCCCGTGTCCCGTGTCCTGTGTCCCATGCCCTGCGTCCTGCGTCCTGTGTCCAGTGTCCTGTGTCCTGTGTCCAGTGTCCTGTGTCCTGTGCTCTGTGTCCTGTGTCCTGTGTCCTGTGTCATGTGTACTGTGTCCCGTGCCCTGTGTCCTGTGTCCTGTGTCCTGTGGCCAGTGTCCTGTGTCATGCGTCCTGTGTCCTGTGTCCTGTATACTGTGTCCTGTGTCCTGTGTCCTGTGTCCTGTGTCATGTGTCCTGCGTCATGTGTCCTGCGTCTTGTGTCCTGTGTCCTATGTCCTATGTCCTGTGTCCCGTGTCCTATATCCTGTGTCCAGTGTTATGTGTCCTATATCATGTGTCCTGTGTCCTGTGTCCTGTGTCCTGTGTCCTGTGTCCTGTGTCCCGTGTCCCGTGCCCCGTGCCCTGTGTCTTGTGTCATGTGTCCTGTGTCCTGCGTCATGTGTCCTGTGTCCTGTGTCCTGTGTCCTGTGTCCTGTGTCCTGTGTCCTGTGTCCTGTGTCATGTGTCCTGTGTCATGCGTCCTGTGTCATGCGTCCTGTGTCCTGTGTCCTATATACTGTGTCCTGTGTCCTGTGTCCTGTGTCCTGTGTCCTGTGTCATGTGTCATGTGTCCTGCGTCATGTGTCCTGCGTCTTGTGTCCTGCGTCTTGTGTCCTGTGTCCTGTGTCCTATGTCCTATGTCCTGTGTCCTGCGTCATGTGTCCTGTGTCCGGTGTCCCGTGTCCTATGTCCTGTGTCCTGCGTCCTGTGTCATGCGTCCTGTGTCCTATATCCTGTGTCCTGTGTCCTGTGTCCTGTGTCCTGTGTCCTGTGTCCTGTGTCCTGTGTCCTGTGTCCCGTGTCATGTGTCCTGCGTCCTGTGTCCTGTGTCCTATGTCCTGTGTCCTGCGTCCTGTGTCATGTGTCCTGTGTCCTGCGTCCTGTGTCCTGTGTCATGCGTCCTGTGTCCTGTGTCCTATATCCTGTGGCCTGTGTCCTGTGTCCTGCGTCATGTGTCCTGCGTCCTGTGTCCTGTGTCCTGTGTCCTGTGTCCTGTGTCCCGTGTCCCGTGTCCTGTGTCCTATGTCCTGTGTCTTGTGTCCCGTGTCCTGTGTCCCGTGTCCTATGTCCTGTGTCCTGTGTCCTGTGTCCTGTGTCCTGTGTCCCGTGTCCTATGTCCTGTGTCCAGTGTCTTTGACGTGTGCTCTGCGCCCTTCATCCTTGATCGTTTATCGTCATGTAACTTCGACCGGCGCCAATAGATGGCGTTGTCTAGCTGACTGGCGGGCTGGGCACTCTGTGTGGGCTGCAAAGATTAACGGCTCCTAAAACTGACACGGCCGCCAGCCGTGCTGGTTGGCAGGCGGCCGTGCCCGTCCGACTGCGACCCCAGCTGGATCCCCGTCCGAGCCCCGCACCTCGCTAGAAGCACGCCGCCAGAGCCGTGTGGACGGATGCCCCGAACGGTGATCGGTAGAGTTAAGTTGTGCGATGTTATGGACGGTGCGAGCTTTACCTGCCGTGCGAGATACGGTTTGAGATTCACTTGCTATGGTTCCGAGGCATGGTTCGAGCCTTTGCCGTGCGAGGTATGGTTCGAGCTTCACTTGTGCCATCATAAAACGCCAATCCACCACCACAGAGCCTGACTTGCCTTGCAGGATCCCCACACTGGGCGAAGTTTGCGAAAGTTAAAAGGATATTGCCAACTCTGGGGGATTTTTAAAAAGCAACTTAAATGAATGTTGGGGATCAACAATCGTGTATTCTCAAGCTCAAACTTGCTCCTGCAGCACCTAAAGCAGAGTATCGGCAATTCATTTTTGTATTTATTTCTGACGCCGAAACGTTGGTCCCAGCTGTGCCCAGTACTAGATTCATGATGGCCGCTCTCATCCAGTTTGGCTGTGAAATTGGCGCCCGCCCAAAGCCGAAGCGTCCGAGTTGGCCGAGACTTGACCTTGAAAAGTCTATATGTGTTATAAGGTATTGGTCAAATATCCTGCGGCCCCAAAGTCGAGCCATAGCCGTTGCTGTTGTATTCATGTTTTATCATTAAAGAGGCTATGGTTGTTGAAAATATAATTAACTGTATACGCATTTTTATTTTCAAGTGCACTGACGGAATGGTGATGTTGAGTTTGCAATATTCAAAAGCAAATCATATTCCGCAAAGACGTGATTATAAATAGTGATGTCCAATCTTACGAATGTGTGCTAATCATGAGTGGTGCAATTTTTTTTTATCTAATGGGGGGGGGGGAGTTTCGGAAACCAAATTTTGCAGGTAAAATTGGACACGTTTAATCTGCCGATACACACCAACAACTCCATATTGGTCTGCGAAGTGGCAATATCCCTTTAAAGGGAGTGTGCCTACTCACATCGCTTAGTTGGAGTTATTGACACTGGTCTATAGAACACAATTTTCTGAATTGAACCATTACTTCATTTCTCCAGATTCACCCTAGTTGCTGAGATATTCAAAGACTCCAGGAATTTGCTTGGGAGCAAAAAGTTATCGGGTAGACTCCAGAGGGCATCCGCTACTAGAAGCACTGCAACTATCGATTCAACTGCTAGCATATTGTTAGCGCCGGCCAATAGCAATTCAACAAAACAGCTAGTGCACGCTGATAGCAGCAGCCGAACAGAAACTGGACGGCCATCATCTTTTTCGATGATGTCCGTTTCGATGGTGGCCAATGGCCATTTTGTCAAGAAGATATCAATTTAGAGCTACGAAACTTGCACATAATAAAGTTCACAGTGGCAAGAATGTGCTGTGCAAAACTCGTCTTTCTATCTTGCATGATGTGACCGTAATTGTATTGTCTTATGTGCGCTGTTTTACATAACATCACCATAGTGGCGATCGTTTTATAGATATCGAAACAAAAAACAAACAAAAAACAATATAAGTGAAAATTCAACTAAAGGGGCTCCAGATGTGAATTTAATCATATACAATAATCAAACCAACAGCTACTTACTGTATGAAAAAATATTCTTGACATTCCAAAACAGTAGGCACACTCCCTTTAAGTGAAACAATGCAATGTAGTGAAACAATGCAGTGAAACATTGCTCGGTATGTATTCTGTTTTCGGTGGGTGCTAAAGTTGTCGGAGAGGCTCGTGACCTTTTTATGGATGTACGTGTTTGTGTATTGATTTGGTGGAGTTACCCTCTGTAATCTGTATTAGTGGTTGTTTAGCCCCGAGTCACATAAATGGAGGCTACATGCAGGTATGCAGGTCCGGCCAGTATGTTTGTTTTTCGTCAGGCGGCTGGCCTAGGAAGTGCTGCCTAACAGCGCACGATTGGCGGCCGTGCTTCAGACGCTTAGTATACTCTCTCGCGGCTCTCGTCGCACCCTTATTGGGAGTGTGCCTACGGTTTTGGAATGTCACAAATATTGTTGTCATACGGTAAGTAGCTATTGGCTTGATTGTTGGATACGATGAAATTCACATCTGGAGCCCCCTTAGTTGAATTGTCACTTATTGCTTCTTCTTTTTTTCTTCCGATATCTATAAAACGATCGCCACTATAGGGATGATATGTAAAACGGCGCACACAAGACAATACAATGGACAAGTTTTACATTGTGTGTTTTTTTTTGGGGGGGGGGGCCTTAAAATAAGAATTAAAAAAATGTATAATATACTTAACTTCAGTCATTTTGTCGAAAGATCCATAGTTGCAGTAAAAACAAATTAACAAAGTTTACAAAAATCCATTGTTAAATGTTATAGATGCACAAACAGGCGGGACGTCACACATGATGTTTTTTTGTCCATTGGACAAGTTTCATGTCGCGTAACTATATATTTTTTGGAAACTTACATATTATTTGTAATAAAAAACCGATGGTGATGTTAATTTATCTAAAAAAGTTTTATAAATACCTTTAAAAAGCTAATAACTCTATTTATACGTGTTGCCCTCTGATTGGTCATAATTGTGTGACGTCACAAATGATGCTTCAGTCGTCCGACGAACGCCATTAATAGGCGAGCGGGCATTTGTTTCGAAGATTCAGCTTGTGACAAGTTGATTTAGTGGTAAAAATGAACGGGGAAAAAGGGAGATATTACTATTGTTCGTTCAGAAATGTACAAACGCAACAGTAACTGCGCCAAATGCGGTATTCATCGGCCTTCCGATGTCAAGCAAAAAACGAAAGCTGTGGTGTGCTGCGGCTCGTAGAAGTGGCCCTATTGTCGTGGCCACTGGCCATGCAGAAGTGGCCCCACTGCCCTATACAAGCTCCAAGTGCCTCGCATAATGTCACCTACCTCGCGTAATGCCAACTACCTCGCGTAATGCCACCTACCTCGCAACTACCTGTTGAGTGTTGATTGCTTGGCAAGCAAAGTACTTTATCGTAGTCTTCTGCAAACGAAGCCGATAAGTAATTTTATATCTGAAAAATATTCATTATACATGGCAGTTTAATTTGACCAAAGGCACGCGCTCAATTATTACATTGGTGTTCCCACAGTGGTGGAAACTGAGGTGCATTGCCTCAAGGCGATACAAGTATACAAACATTGTCTGCTTGTTCAAATGGGAAACAGGGTTGTACGTTGGTGCAGGCTGCTCATGAACCCAACATTTGAGAATTTCAGAACTTAAATATGATACTTGTAACATAACAACATTTTGGTGTGCAAATTTTCAAACACATCCATTGAGTCTTTGCAAAAATACGCCCCCGAGAACATGGTTACGGTCATGGTTACGGCAGATGATCAACCATGGCCAAATTTGGCCAAACATCATGTGTGACGTCACGACCGTTTGCGCATCAAGAACATTCTTTAACAATGGATTTTTGCAAACTTTGTTAATTTGTTTTTACTGCAACTATGCATCTTTCGACAAAATGACTGAAGTTAAGTATATTATATTTATTTTTGTTAATTGTAAGCCAAAAAACCCACAACTTGAAACTTGTCCATTTGACCATGGTTGATCATCTGCCGTAACCATGACCATAACCATCTTCTCGGGGGCGTATTTTTGCAACTGCTCAATGGATGTGTTTGCAAATTTGCACACAAAAATGTTGTTATGTTACAAGTGTCACATTTAAGTTTTGAAATTCTCAAATGTCCGGTTCATGAGCAGCCTGCACCAACGTACAACCCTGTTTCCCATTTGAACAAGCAGACAATGTTTGTATACTTGTATCGCCTTGAGGCAATGCACCTCAGTTTCCACCACTGTGGGAACACCAATGTAATGATTGAGCGCGTGGCTTTGGTCAAATTAAACTTCCATGTATAATGATTTAAAAAATATATATATATATAAAATTACTTCTCGGCTTCGTATGCAGAAGCTTACGTCAAGTACTCGACTTGCCAAGCAGTCAACAGGTAGTTGGCATTATGCGAGGTAGTTGGCATTATGCGAGGTAGGTGACATTATGCGAGACACTTGGGAGCTTGTATAGGGCAGTAGGGCCACTTCTGCATGGCCACGACAATAACGCCACTTCTGCGAGCCGCAGCACACCACAGCTTTGGTTTTTGCTTGACATTGGAAGGCCGATGAATACCGCATTTGGCGCAGTTACTGTTGCGTTTGTACATTTCTGAACGAACAATAGTAATATCTCCCTTTTTTCCCCGTCCATTTTTACCACTACATCAACTTGTCACAAGCTGAATCTTCGAAACAATACCCGCTCGCCTATTAATGGCGTTCGTCGGACGACTGAATCATCATGTGTGACGTCACACGATTATGGCCAATCAGAGGGCAACACGTATAAATAGAGTTGTTAGTTTTTTAAGGTATTTATGCAACTTTTTGATAAAAATTAACTCCACCATCGTTTTTTTATGAAAAATAATACGTAAAAGTTTCCAAAAATTGTATGGTTACGCAACATGAAACTTGTCCATTACGGTCACATCATGAGAGACAAGTTATGCACAGCATGTTCTTGCCACTGTGAATTTTATTATGTGCAAGTTTCGTAGCTCTAAATTTATATCTTCGTCGAAACATGGCCATCAAGCGTTGCAATCAGGAGACAGACGGTACTGTTCGGCTGCTGCTATCAGCGCGCACGAGCTGTTTTGTCGAATTGCTATTGGCCGACGCTAACAATATGTTAGCAGTTTAATCGATAGTTGCAGTGCTTCTAGTAGCGAAAGTCCTCTGGAGTCTACCCGATAATGTTTTGCTACCAGCCAGTTCCTGGAGTCTTTGGAATATATTAGTGCAACTAGTGTGCATCTGGAAAAATGAAAGGCATGGTTCGATTCAGAAAATTCGGTTCTATAAACCAGTGTCAATAACCTCAAATAAGCGATGTGAGTAGGCACGTTCCAATATCATCATCATCATACTATCCTAAAAGGAAATGTCCTAAAAGAACATCCCCGCATGTGAGTGGCTCTTATTACACGGAAAGCTTTTCATAGGGGGATCTGAGCAGCCCAAGCCCATGCCAGGTGCCATTAGCTCACTTGCAGTTAGCCCTTGGGATTAATACAACTATCGGGGTTCTTTTGGTACCAGGAGGTAGGTATGGGGTCTGAGAAGTCGAGAACAGTCTCTTGTATAAACATACCGCAACATAAAGGAGCACTGACTGACAGAAAAGGAGCTACGACGATGGCCGATAGCATTTTGTTAATAACTACATGCTTGTGTGGCTTCACCGCGGACAAGGATTCATGTTTAAATTCCCTGGTGTGATCGGATCGGAAGCTTTGCGTGGGCATCGCCGGTGAGATGGAAAATTGTTTACCTCCGAATGGCTTCTGCATGATTTGCCGGCGAGTGAAACCATTTGCAAATTCGCTCCACCATGAACACCGGCACCACGCTCTCAAGTTGAAAGTTCATGCCGTTCTCTGAACCCCACTGAATGACGTTTGGAGATCATGAAAGCAGGATTTTTGAAGTCCCGCGTCGGTATTGGCTATTGGTGAGGCGACCAAGAATAGTCTGCTCTTCTGTTTGCCTGAGGCCGGCGCGATGAGAGGGTCCCACTCGACGCCGTGTGCGACCACCTCGCTCGCGGCTCCGCAACTTCTCCCTGCAGCCCTGTCACGCCTCGAACTTCAGTTGGATACAGAGCCAGTTGGGTCGAGCCAGGGTGTTCCCAGTGGCTGACCTCGACCCCCGTGGGCGGCGGCGGCGGCGGCGGCGGCGGCGGCGGCGGCGGCGGCGGCGGCGGCGGCGGCGGCGGCGGCGGCGGCGGCGGCGGCGGCGGCGGCGGCGGCGGCGGCGGCGGCGGCGGCGGCGGCGGCGGCGGCGGCGGCGGCGGCGGCGGCGGCGGCGGCGGCGGCGGCGGCGGCGGCGGCGGCGGCGGCGGCGGCGGCGGCGGCGGCGGCGGCGGCGGCGGCGGCGGCGGCGGCGGCGGCGGCGGCGGCGGCGGCGGCGGCGGCGGCGGCGGCGGCGGCGGCGGCGGCGGCGGCGGCGGCGGCGGCGGCGGCGGCGGCGGCGGCGGCGGCGGCGGCGGCGGCGGCGGCGGCGGCGGCGGCGGCGGCGGCGGCGGCGGCGGCGGCGGCGGCGGCGGCGGCGGCGGCGGCGGCGGCGGCGGCGGCGGCGGCGGCGGCGGCGGCGGCGGCGGCGGCGGCGGCGGCGGCGGCGGCGGCGGCGGCGGCGGCGGCGGCGGCGGCGGCGGCGGCGGCGGCGGCGGCGGCGGCGGCGGCGGCGGCGGCGGCGGCGGCGGCGGCGGCGGCGGCGGCGGCGGCGGCGGCGGCGGCGGCGGCGGCGGCGGCGGCGGCGGCGGCGGCGGCGGCGGCGGCGGCGGCGGCGGCGGCGGCGGCGGCGGCGGCGGCGGCGGCGGCGGCGGCGGCGGCGGCGGCGGCGGCGGCGGCGGCGGCGGCGGCGGCGGCGGCGGCGGCGGCGGCGGCGGCGGCGGCGGCGGCGGCGGCGGCGGCGGCGGCGGCGGCGGCGGCGGCGGCGGCGGCGGCGGCGGCGGCGCGGCGGCGGCGGCGGCGGCGGCGGCGGCGGCGGCGGCGGCGGCGGCGGCGGCGGCGGCGGCGGCGGCGGCGGCGGCGGCGGCGGCGGCGGCGGCGGCGGCGGCGGCGGCGGCGGCGGCGGCGGCGGCGGCGGCGGCGGCGGCGGCGGCGGCGGCGGCGGCGGCGGCGGCGGCGGCGGCGGCGGCGGCGGCGGCGGCGGCGGCGGCGGCGGCGGCGGCGGCGGCGGCGGCGGCGGCGGCGGCGGCGGCGGCGGCGGCGGCGGCGGCGGCGGCGGCGGCGGCGGCGGCGGCGGCGGCGGCGGCGGCGGCGGCGGCGGCGGCGGCGGCGGCGGCGGCGGCGGCGGCGGCGGGCGGCGGCGGCGGCGGCGGCGGCGGCGGCGGCGGCGGCGGCGGCGGCGGCGGCGGCGGCGGCGGCGGCGGCGGCGGCGGCGGCGGCGGCGGCGGCGGCGGCGGCGGCGGCGGCGGCGGCGGCGGCGGCGGCGGCGGCGGCGGCGGCGGCGGCGGCGGCGGCGGCGGCGGCGGCGGAGAAACAATTACTCGTGATTGAGTGGCGGCCTCCCGAACGAGACGAGACGCTGGTCCGCCTGGGGGCGGTAAGAGGCGGGAGGGGAGGGGCAGCGAGCGAGGGGGGGGGGGTGGGGGGGAAAGAGATGAACGCCGGTACGGGCGGGGATTCCAGGGGAATTATTCTTATATTGGCTAAGATCGACGGTTGAGGTTCTGAAGTCGCATGTCTGGGATTAAAACGAGGATGTGGGTTTCCGTCACGTGTATCCGTATCAATGTCTGACGAGTTCTTATATTAGCTAAGCTTGTCTTTATTCTGCTGCGGCGTACACAAAGCAAGAACTGGCCCATGCAAGTCAACATAGATTACATATGTATATGCCCATTCCCCAAGCTGTCCGTCTATCTTGTTTATCCGCTATTATGTATGGTTGTCTTATATTAGGATAAGCTCGTGTGTTGTCTTCTTCTTTTTTTTGTTACGGCGTACCGAAGGGCAAAAGCAATCACATGGAAGTCAAACACGCATGTGGCATACAATCTTGGCGCGGCCTGTCGAGCATGCTAAGCCCCATGACTGCGTTCTTCGGCAAACCACGGATGTAGGTGGCTACCTATTCCTTGTAGGTGGCTACCTATTCCTTGTTAAAGGGAGCTGTAAAGGGTGTTAAAGTTCACCTTTAACATGGAGTTTTGGACTGAGATAGCAGATTTGTAGAGCAGATCTCAAAATGGGTTGTGGTGAAAGAATTACCTCCATACGTTAAGTAATTTCGACACAGGACTAGTGGGCCCGGTTTCATATCCGCTGTTCCGGGCCACGATCGGGACATCTCGCTCGCCGCTCGCCGCCGGAGGCAGGTACACTCTCTGGCACCTAGTCTCTGGTCACGACGCCTCGTTAATATCCGCTCAGCCGGCCGGGCGGCGCGGCGGCCCCTTGTCAGAGACTGTACTTGGCGTCAGGCGGAGCGGGGCGGAGCCAGAACCCCAGCTGCTATCGTACGATTTCTCGTGAAATAGAAAGAGAAACTTACTTCTTTCTCCACATATATCCATCAGTTGTCCAAACCAAAGTCATATTCGTAGTTTTGAGCTCAAGATGCACCTAATGGTTGAACTTCAAGACAACTTTCAAGGTGACCTATTCCCTTTAATCGTTAGAAACCCTTGCTCGGTTGAATGCGAGTACATACTGTAGCCACATCTTCACATCTTTACCATGAACGGCTATACGCCGCATTGGCCTACTTACACAGTACACACCTGCGTTACATTGACTCTTTACGTACGAGTGGTCTGTGGTTATATATTTACCGAATGGCTTCGCCTGGGACACAGCGGTGTTTCCCGCGTGCTGCGTCTCTGCGTCAGCTGTGCCGCCGGTAACGCTGAAAGGTAATACCAGGAGACGTATGTGGTGGTTACTGAAGGTGGTATCGGTTGGCTTGGAGATATACAATTACATATGAAGGTGTGGCTCCAAACAGCGGATCGAGAACAACTCCGCGGTCGGATATACTTGACCTTTCGGCGGCGATCGTGTTTAGGCGGCGTTCGGCGTCAGTTAAAGGGTATCTAATCCTAGAATCGGTGGCTGTCTTGATCCGTTGACGGGAACGAATGGATCTTAGAAGTCAGCGGCGGCCTCCGCTTCGCTCATCGAGCTGCTCCGATTCAGTGAGCGGGGCGAGCTCGTTCGGCTGGGTGAGCTAGGTGAGATGGGAGAACTCGTTATTGTGGATGAGCTGGGTACGCTCAGCGAGATTGGTGCGAGCGGTGGGCTCTGTGAGCGGTGTGATCTGGATGAGATAGGTGCGCCCAGTGAGGTATGTGTGCTCTGTGAGCTGGATGAGATGGTGCGCCCAGTGGGGTATGTGTGCTGTGTGATCTGGATGTGATAGGTACGCCCAGTGAGGTATGTGAGCTGTGATCTGGATGAGATGGTGCGCCCAGTGAGGTATGTGTGCTGTGTGATCTGGATGAGATAGGTGCGCCCAGTGAGGTATGTGGGCTCTGTGTGCTGTGTGATCTGGATGAGATGGTGCGCCCAGTGAGGTATGTGTGCTCTGTGAGCGGTGTGATCTGGATGAGATAGGTGCGCCCAGTGAGGTATGTGAGCTGTGTGCTCTGGATGAGATAGGTGCGCCCAGTGAGGTATGTGTGCTCTGTGAGCGGTGTGATCTGGATGAGAGAGGTGCGCCCAGTGAGGTATGTGAGCCGTGTGATCTGGATGAGATAGGTGCGCCCAGTGAGGTATGTGGGCTCTGTGTGCTGTGTGATCTGGATGAGATAGGTGCGCCCAGTGAGGTATGTGAGCGGTGTGATCTGGATGAGATAGGTGCGCCCAGTGAGGTATGTGTGCTCTGTGAGCGGTGTGATCTGGATGAGATAGGTGCGCCCAGTGAGGTATGTGGGCTCTGTGTGCGGTGTGATCTGGATGAGATAGGTGCGCCCAGTGAGGTATGTGTGATCTGTATGATCTGTATGAGATAGGTGCGCCCAGTGAGGTATGTGTGCTCTGTGAGCTGTGTGCTTTGGATGAGATAGGTGCGCCCAGTGAGGTATGTGGGCTCTGTGAGCGGTGTGATCTGGATGAGATAGGTGCGCCCAGTGAGGTATGTGAGCCGTGTGCTCTGGATGAGATAGGTGCGCCCAGTGAGGTATGTGTGATCTGTATGATCTGTATGAGATAAGTGCGCCCAGTGAGGTATGTGGGCTCTGTGAGCGGTGTGATCTGGATGAGGTAGGTGCGCCCAGTGAGGTATGTGAGCGGTGTGATCTGGATGAGATAGGTGCGCCCAGTGAGGTATGTGTGCCCTGTGAGCGGTGTGATCTGGATGAGATAGGTGCGCCCAGTGAGGTATGTGTGCTCTGTGAGCGGTGTGATCTGGATGAGGTAGGTGCGCCCAGTGAGGTATGTGGGCTCTGTGAGCGATGTGATCTGGATGAGGTAGGTGCGCCCAGTGAGGTATGTGTGCTCTGTGAGCGGTGTGATCTGGATGAGATAGGTGCGCCCAGTGAGGTATGTGTGCTCTGTGAGCGGTGTGATCTGGATGAGATAGGTGCGCCCAGTGAGGTATGTGTGCTGTGTGCTCTGGATGAGATAGGTGCGAGCGGTGGGCTCTGTGAGCTGTGTGATCTGGATGTGATAGGTGCGCCCAGTGAGGTATGTGTGCTGTGTGCTCTGGATGCGATTGGTGCGAGCGGTGGGCTCTGTGAGCTGTGTGATCTGGATGAGATAGGTGCGCCCAGTGAGGTATGTGAGCGGTGTGATCTGGATGAGATAGGTGCGCCCAGTGAGGTATGTGAGCGGTGTGATCTGGATAAGATGGTGCGCCCAGTGGGGTATGTGTGCTGTGTGATCTGGATGAGATAGGTGCGCCCAGTGAGGTATGTGTGATCTGTATGATCTGTATGAGATTGGTGCGCCCAGTGAGGTATGTGGGCTCTGTGTGCTGTGTGATCTGGATGAGATAGGTGCGCCCAGTGAGGTATGTGGGCTCTGTGTGCTGTGTGATCTGGATGAGATAGGTGCGCCCAGTGAGGTATGTGTGATCTGTATGATCTGTATGAGATGTGTGAGCTCCGGTTGACGCCCCTGGTAGCAAGCTGTCTATGCTGCCCAGCAGGACAGAGGGCGCCGCAGTAACCATCACACCGAGATATCACCAACGCAAATGGCGGGAACGGACGTGGCACGCGCCATATCCGCCGCCAAAGGTCAAAGTCATCCCCATTAGCCCCAGCTTGACCCCGTGACCGCTGTGTGTGGTGGGATTTGGCGGCCGTAAAGTTTGAATATGAGCGGGTAGAGGACACGGTATGGAATCGCATCAGCTCATCATATCGATTTGTATGGCGGAGTTATATATTTGTAATACGACCCCGGTCGTCGTCGCGTCCGTAAGTCCTAAGTTGTGTATTTATCTGTTCTTCATTTAACCGCCGCTTAGCCTTTACTCAAATGTGGTTTTCTTCGACTAAAGTCTAGCTTCTGGAGGCTAGCTTCCCTTTGACTGCGTCCTGTGAAAGTCAGTGACGACTACACAGTACGCATATCGGTGACGGCGACCCACTGATATCATTCTCGTTAGGCTCGTCCGTGACGTGCAGTGGGCTATGGCTCCGAATATCGACAATCCTGGCAGTTCATTCTGAGTTGGTTCAGGGATGTCAGTCGCTTTTCCGCTGCACCCGTCATCCTAAACATCCAGTGTCAGGGCTTAAAATCGACGCACACTGCACATGCCGTCAATACTTGCCGCCGTTGCTTCGAACTGATTGGGTGAGTCACCGTCTGCAAGCTAGCCTCTGCAGCCGCCATTTTACGCAGTTACGCGAAATTGCTTGGGGAGAAAATATTGGATTATTCACACGTTCTTCATTCTTCGAGCTTACCCTGGCGGCGCACAGTAGGTGGCTGCCATTGTCGGTCATAGAATTGAAGAAGTATCAATCTCAAATGCACTCCCAGATGTCAAAATTAAACAAAGACTGGTGAAGTAGTGTAATCCATGTCATGCGATAAAGCCAACTGGCGAAATGGCCCAAAGTATCGTCCAAATGTGCACTGTGCGTTGACGTTCATGATTGCGTTCATGATTTTAACCAATCACTTCCAAGCTACCAAATGGCCAGCACATACGTCAACGTTATCATTTTTGGGCCTCGATTTTCTGTCAACCAAACCTGAACCACACACCAATACCTCATTGCAGTCGCAAGGCCTTAGACAATAGACATCGTCGTATGAACAGAAGAATGCTTGTAAGCAGAAGTTTATTAATCAAGAACATTTGTATTGGAGCTTCCCCGAATGTATCTTTTTCGTATCATTTAAATTTATGCTAAGCAACTATTATAAGGACGGTGTATTTTTTCAAATCAAATTGGTATTGGAAAGTAATTACAATTTCTTTATCGGAGTGGAAACCATCGCCATAAAGAAATGTCTTTGATTGGCACACCTCATCTACTGGGGGTACGGGTTTCAGGCATCGTGATAAAGTCCTATAGATATGGTAGGATAAAAAGGACGCATTTTTGAGGTTCGGCCCAAATGGTAAATTTTGGCGCAGTTAGACGATATTTGCAGCTTATTTATGTACTGGAAGTGAGCTAATATAATGAAGAACATGTTTATATTATCTTTATTCGTGCACTGTATTTGGATAAGAAGAAATACTGTGGTATATCTTCACTATTTTCAACATTTGTATCTCTGGACCGAATTTTCAAACAAGCAAGTCATAATTTTCTGGCTTGAATTTTCGTTTCGCGCGCCAAGAACCTCGAGACTTTAGTTCTGTACAATTAAATACCGAAAAACAAGTGCCGTAGAAATGCTGAAAATTAATTTCAAACCACCTGCGACTTCATGCAACAAGGTTCTTACCAAATGGCAGCTGAAGTCTTGTCTTTGCTAATGAGATAACAATACAGTATCGAAAACAACGAAACGAAACTCATTGCTATCATCGCCCTTCTTTACGTTGTGCTTCAATCTGTGAAGTTACACTGTTCCTTGTCATTTCCTTTTCTGTTTCAACCTGTCTGTTGAGCAGCGCAGCGCCCAGCTGGCAGCAGCGCGCCACAGACGTGTCATTGTTCTCTATCCGCATATACGCACTCATAACGACGGGCTCTGAAAAGCCATGGGTTTACTGTGGATGTTCCCGAGTACAGTCTACAGTCTACAGTATACAGTCGTGCCAGCTGATATCGGTCATCGGATAGCATGTTAGCAGGAGCCTGGATTATGAAGCATATCGCCGCTTCATCGAATTAGGTGCTGTTAGTGTGGTGCGTTATTTAACATTAGCCGGAACCTATATTATGAAGTATAATGCCGCTTCATCTAATTAGGTGCTGTCAGCGTGGTGCGTTATTTAACATTAGCCGGAACCTATATTATGAAGTATAATGCCGCCTCATCTTACTACGGTTAAAGTGGTTGGCAGTAGAGCCCTTCATGGGACACATTTTCAGCCCCCATCCCTTTCCAGCCCATTCAGCCAGACCCGAACCCGTTCCAATCCAATTCCAAATCCGAATTCATAATTGATGGGGCTCCCATTCCCACCCGTTTCAGCATATTTCACTTTTTTGTTGCTAAAAAATTATATGGTACGTCCCAAACCCGTTCCAACCCGCTACATTTCCAAAAATGGTCCCATTCCCACCCATTTCCATTCCGTTCCATGGGTTCCATGGGGATTTCCATTCCATGAAGGGATGTAGTTGGCAGATCTGAGGGGCCATTCTTATAAATAAAAAGCATCGAGCCGTGGCTCGATTTGTTTTAAAGAATGGCCTCAGGACCCAGCGCGGGAGATGTTTAGCGTCGAAACAGCGCCTCGGAAATGCAGCAGCAAAGCCAAATAATATGCAGGTATTTTATACACTGCCCAAACATAACAAATTTCCAGTCCTGAGACCATTCTTTAAAAAAAAATTGAGCCACGGCTCAATTTTTTTAATAAGAATGGCCTCAGTACCCTTATTGGTCTGTGTCGAGGCATCAAACCCGCGTCACCTGCTATTTTTGGCCTAAATTGGTAATTGTGCCGGCCGGTTTGGGTAGGCCAAAACATAGTTTGGCCTTACAACTTGATGAGCGTTTGGGGGAGGCCATGGCCTCGGTGCCCCCCCCTCCTCCCCTCCCCTCCCCTTGATCCGCCAGTGACCTTTGTAGCTGCGGCAACCTAAAGCCCCAGACCACCAACCGAGTGCCGCGGGTGCCGCGGCGGCTGTAAAGGTTGACGAGTGCGCTGTGAGGCCACGTGCCGACGTTAATCTGACGATGGAGTGATGGTTGGTAACGCTGTAAAGTATCTCGAGGTTCTAAACTCGAATTGCTCCAGACCACTGTGCAATCATCCGTGTCAGTGGTGGAGTACGCCGCGCGTTGGACGGCGCGCCGCCTCGTCCTGGGTCTGTCCGGCGACATTGTATTGACGCGGCGTGTCCACCTGTGTCTCTCTGTCCGTGATGATGTCATCCGTGTCAGTGGTGGAGTACGCCGCGCGTTGGACGGCGCGCCGCCTCGTCCTGGGTCTGTCCGGCGACATTGTATTGACGCGGCGTGTCCACCTGTGTCTCTCTGTCCGTGATGATGTCATCCGTGTCAGTGGTGGAGTACGCCGCGCGTTGGACGGCGCGCCGCCTCGTCCTGGGTCTGTCCGGCGACATTGTATTGACGCGGCGTGTCCACCTGTGTCTCTCTGTCCGTGATGATGTCGCGCTGTGCTACGGACAGACTGGCCAGTCTACGTCCGAGATGTATCCGTCTATCATCAGATGTACCCATGTCTGTGTCTGTATCCGTGTCTGTTGTATCCGTGTCTGTATCTGTATCCGTGTCTGTGTCTGTGTCTGTGTCTGTATCCGTGTCTGTGTCTGTGTCTGTGTCTGTGTCTGTGTCTGTGTCTGGTCTGTGTCTGTGTCTGTGTCTGTGTCTGTGTCTGTGTCTGTGTCTGTGTCTGTGTCTGTGTCTGTGTCTGTGTCTGTGTCTGTGTGTGTCTGTGTCTGTGTCTGTGTCTGTGTCTGTGTCTGTATCAGTGTCTATCCGTGTATGTGTCTGTATCCGTGTCTGTATCCGTGTCTGTACCCGTGTCTGTGTCTGTGTCTGTGTCTGTGTCTGTGTCTGTGTCTGTGTCTGTGTCTGTGTCTGTGTCTGTGCCTGTGTCTGTGTCTGTGTCTGTGTCTGTGTCTGTGTCTGTGTGTGTGTGTGTGTGTGTGTGTGTGTGTGTGTGTGTGTGTGTGTGTGTGTGTGTGTGTGTGTGTGTGTGTGTGTGTCTGTGTCTGTGTCTGTGTCTGTGTCTGTGTCTGTGTCTGTGTCTGTATCCGTGTCTGTATCCGTGCCTTTGTCTGTATCCGTGTCTGTATCCGTGTCTGTGTCTGTCCGTGTCCGTGCCTGTCTCTGTGTCTGTCCGTGTCCGTGTATGTCTCTGTGTCTCTGTGTATGTGTGTCTGTGTGTCTGTGTTTGTTTGTGTTTGTCTGTGTCTGTGTCTGTGTCTGTATCTGAGTGTATCTAAGTATGTATGTCTTTCTGTATCAGTCTGTATCTGTCTGTGTCCCTCTGTCTGTGTCCCTCTGTCTGTGTCCCTCTGTATGTGTCCCTCTGTCTGTGTCCCTCTGTCTGTGTCCGCATATGTGTCTGCCTTTGTCCGTCTGTACTCTTGTCAGTATCCACGTCTGAGTCCTTGTCTTTATTTATGTATTTATTTATTTATTTATTTATTTATTTATTTATTTATTTATTTATTTATTTATTTATTTATTTATTTATTTATTTATTTATTTATTTATTTATTTATTTATTTATTTATTTATTTATTTATTTATTTATTTATGTTTATGTCTGTGTCTGTGTCCTGTGCCCATCTGTGTCGGCGTCCCCGGGAGAACAGACCGCCACTTCTCCCGGACTGTGTCCTCCTGTGCCCATCTGTGTCGGCGTCCCCGGGAGAACAGATCGCCGAGAAGACTGTGTCCTCCTGTGCCCATCTGTGTCGGCGTCCCCGGGAGAACAGACCGCCACTTCTCCCGGACTGTGTCCTCCTGTGCCCATCTGTGTCGGCGTCCCCGGGAGAACAGACCGCCACTTCTCCCGGACTGTGTCCTCCTGTGCCCATCTGTGTCGGCGTCCCCGGGAGAACAGACCGCCACTTCTCCCAGACTTGGTCGGCCACACAAGTTAGACGATAATCGGGTGACGCGCCGCGGGGCCAAACTTTTCTGCTGTGTGTGCCGGCGTGATCAGTTGATTCGCTGGGGAACTCCGGCCACAGCGCTGCGGCCTGTCTGTTCAGGAGGTGTTCGTATGTTCAGAACGTGTTCACCAGAACAGAGAACTTCCTCTGACGACTACAGATGGTCACGCTTATGAGACGTGCCACCGCTACCGCTACCGCCACCACTGCTACCACTGCGGCGGCGGCGGCGGCGGCGGCGGCGGCGGCGGCGGCGGTGGCGGTGGCGGTGGCGGCGGCCGCGGCGGGCGAGGCTAGGGCCAGTTATCAGATGTACCCAACGAGCCTGAGCAGTTCTTCGATCAAGGCCTGGATTGAAGAGCCTCCTCCGGGAAATACAGTCCGCCAGCCTCAGGCCGCTCATTCAGCCGCTCATCAACACTAAGTGGCCGGGGCGCCGCCGCTGGCAAGCTGGCGCTGTGCTGATATGAATAGTGTTTCCTGTCAGGCCTTTTGAGGAGGATATTGGCCTTTGAGGTTGGGGTTGTGCTCAGGCCAATATAGCGATACCGCTATATCATAACAACATGACGAGTGACAACACTGCGTTACTTCTGTAGATACGGCGATATATATATATATATATATATATATATATATATATATATATATATATATATATATATATATATATATATATATATATATATATATATGTGTGTGTGTGTGTGTGTGTGTGTGTGTGTGTGTGTGTGTGTGTGTGTGTGTGTGTGTGTGTGTGTATGTATGTAACACACCGCGACATACTCGTTGCATATATTATAATTTTGGTGACATGGGCGGCATATAACCAAAGTAATCTGAGATCCCTCAAGCCCCAAATCATCATCTAATCTTGCTGCTGGCTGATACGGGTTGGAAAAATGACTTTCGTGAAATGTCGCCACCTCTAATGCCCATCCGTCAGTCGTCACCGGTGTTTGTCTGGGAACTGTGCCGGCTGCACGCGATGTCTGACCGCTCGCCTGATATCCCTGGCGGCCGCTGCCCACCGGAAACCGACCGGAACTGAACCGGAAGTGACCGAATGTGGCCCGGAAGTGACCCAGGCGTGGCCGCCGTCGGGCCGAGCTAGTCTCTCCGCCACTGCGATTGGAGTGTGGTCATACCGATTAGTGTGATGGCTGGTACCCTCAGAGCGCTATTGCTGTGACTGGATTGCGAGATCACGGGGTGGGCAGGCTTGCTGGTGGTGACTCGTCAGGGTGGGGACGGGGGGGGGGTCTAAAACTGGGTCGCGGCATTGGGTCTGGTTTGGTGAGGTGATATGGCTGATCGGACGGTGGAGTGGGTGTGATCTGGTCACGTGACAGGGCTGATCGGACGGTGGAGTGGGTGTGATCTGGTCACGTGACAGGGCTGATCGGACGGTGGAGTGGGTGTGATCTGGTCACGTGACAGGGCTGATCGGACGGTGGAGTGGGTGTGATCTGGTCACGTGATATGGCTGATCGGACGGTGGAGTGGGTGTGATCTGGTCACGTGACAGGGCTGATCGGACGGTGGAGTGGGTGTGATCTGGTCACGTGACAGGGCTGATCGGACGGTGGAGTGGGTGTGATCTGGTCACGTGACAGGGCTGATCGGACGGTGGAGTGGGTGTGATCTGGTCACGTGACAGGGCTGATCGGACGGTGGAGTGGGTGTGATCTGGTCACGTGACAGGGCTGATCGGACGGTAGAGTGGGTGTGATCTGGTCACGTGATATGGCTGATCGGACGGTGGAGTGGGTGTGATCTGGTCACGTGACAGGGCTGATCGGACGGTGGAGTGGGTGTGATCTGGTCACGTGACAGGGCTGATCGGACGGTGGAGTGGGTGTGATCTGGTCACGTGACAGGGCTGATCGGACGGTGGAGTGGGTCTGATCTGGTCACGTGATAGGGCTGATGGGACACGGGAATGGATGTGGGTTTGTCACGTGATATAGCGGTTGTCATGCTGGAAAAGGTGGCTCTCTGTCGAGCAGTGAAGCAGCTGAAATGGCAGGTGCTCTGGTCATAGCGTGGGCTGCCGTGATACTTGTATACACGAGAAGAACTGTCGTGACCCTTGGTGTACCTCGATCACCGGACGTAGCAGCCGTGGTGTTGGAGCTGGTGAAGCCAGGACATGTGATCAACCGTTGCTAACTGTTGGTACTGTGGCTGTCTGGTGGTTCTACAGTGCATCTTGTTATTGGGGTTTTACGAGAACGACACGTCGGTCTTGTGCCGGTGGTTTGTACGAGTTGTATGGCTTAGCTGGGGGCATTGTGGGTTGGATTTACAGCCATTGTGGGCTGAAGGCTTGAGGACTTGAACTGTTGACTTTGCTGAAACGCTGAGCCGTTGAGTTTGATGAAAGTCTACGGCTGTTGAGTTGATTAAAATCCTGAACTGTTGACTGTTGAGTTTTCTTAAACGCTGAACTCTTGAGTTTACTTAAGCTCTGAACTGTTGAGTTCACACTACACAACACAATACCCAATAAACCGCCTCAACTCGCTCGCCGAGCTGCCGTCTCATAAATCTCATCTCTGACCTCTTTCCTTCAGATTAAATACGACCCCGTCACCAAGCGCTGGGTGGACAAGGACGGCACTCCTGAGGATGGTCCCCCGGCACCGGCGGCCCCACCCTCAGACATCCAGCTGGTGGGCGGCGGCGGGGGCGCCGCGCCGCCCGGGGGACCGCCCGGGGGACCGCCCCCGCCGCCCGCCGCTGGCAACAAGTTCAAGATCCCGAAGGGACGCGGTGAGTTAAGGGGGGGGGGGGGGGTTTATGGTGGGTGGGTGGGAGTTGTGTGGTGAGTTGTGTGATGGCGTTGATGGCATTGGATGTTGGTGAGGTGGGTTCGCTGGCGTGTACTCGCTGGGTGGGTGGGAGTTGTGTGGTGGGTGGGTGGGAGTTGTGTGGTGAGTTGTGTGATGGCGTTGATGGCATTGGATGTTGGTGAGGTGGGTTCGCTGGCGTGTACTCGCTGGGTGGGTGGGAGTTGTGTGGTGGGTGGGTGGGAGTTGTGTGGTGAGTTGTGTGATGGCGTTGATGGCATTGGATGTTGGTGAGGTGGGTTCGCTGGCGTGTACTCGCTGGGTTAATGTGGGAGTTGTGTGGGAGTTGTGTGATGGCGTTGATGGCATTGGATGTTGGTGAGGTGGGTTCGCTGGCGTGTACTCGCTGGGTTAATGTGGGAGTTGTGTGGTGAGTTGTGTGATGGCGTTGATGGCATTGGATGTTGGTGAGGTGGGTTCGCTGGCGTGTACTCGCTGGGTTAATGTGGGAGTTGTGTGGGAGTTGTGTGATGGCGTTGATGGCATTGGATGTTGGTGAGGTGGGTTCGCTGGCGTGTACTCGCTGGGTGGGTGGGAGTTGTGTGGTGGGTGGGTGGGAGTTGTGTGGTGAGTTGTGTGATGGCGTTGATGGCATTGGATGTTGGTGAGGTGGGTTCGCTGGCGTGTACTCGCTGGGTGGGTGGGAGTTGTGTGGTGGGTGGGTGGGAGTTGTGTGGTGAGTTGTGTGATGGCGTTGATGGCATTGGATGTTGGTGAGGTGGGTTCGCTGGCGTGTACTCGCTGGGTGGGTGGGAGTTGTGTGGTGGGTGGGTGGGAGTTGTGTGGTGAGTTGTGTGATGGCGTTGATGGCATTGGATGTTGGTGAGGTGGGTTCGCTGGCGTGTACTCGCTGGGTGGGTGGGAGTTGTGTGGTGGGTGGGTGGGAGTTGTGTGGTGAGTTGTGTGATGGCGTTGATGGCATTGGATGTTGGTGAGGTGGGTTCGCTGGCGTGTACTCGCTGGGTGGGTGGGAGTTGTGTGGTGGGTGGGTGGGAGTTGTGTGGTGAGTTGTGTGATGGCGTTGATGGCATTGGATGTTGGTGAGGTGGGTTCGCTGGCGTGTACTCGCTGGGTGGGTGGGAGTTGTGTGGTGGGTGGGTGGGAGTTGTGTGGTGAGTTGTGTGATGGCGTTGATGGCATTGGATGTTGGTGAGGTGGGTTCGCTGGCGTGTACTCGCTGGGTGGGTGGGAGTTGTGTGGTGGGTGGGTGGGAGTTGTGTGGTGAGTTGTGTGATGGCGTTGATGGCATTGGATGTTGGTGAGGTGGGTTCGCTGGCGTGTACTCGCTGGGTGGGTGGGAGTTGTGTGGTGGGTGGGTGGGAGTTGTGTGGTGAGTTGTGTGATGGCGTTGATGGCATTGGATGTTGGTGAGGTGGGTTCGCTGGCGTGTACTCGCTGGGTGGGTGGGAGTTGTGTGGTGGGTGGGTGGGAGTTGTGTGGTGAGTTGTGTGATGGCGTTGATGGCATTGGATGTTGGTGAGGTGGGTTCGCTGGCGTGTACTCGCTGGGTGGGTGGGAGTTGTGTGGTGGGTGGGTGGGAGTTGTGTGGTGAGTTGTGTGATGGCGTTGATGGCATTGGATGTTGGTGAGGTGGGTTCGCTGGCGTGTACTCGCTGGATTAATGTGGGAGTTGTGTGGTGAGTTGTGTGATGGCGTTGATGGCATTGGATGTTGGTGAGGTGGGTTCGCTGGCGTGTACTCGCTGGGGTGAGTTGTGTGATGGCGTTGATGGCATTGGATGTTGGTGAGGTGGGTTCGCTGGCGTGTACTCGCTGGGTGGGTGGGAGTTGTGTGGTGGGTGGGTGGGAGTTGTGTGATGGCGTTGATGGCGTTGATGGCATTGGATGTTGGTGAGGTGGGTTCGCTGGCGTGTACTCGCTGGGTTAATGTGGGAGTTGTGTGGTGAGTTGTGTGATGGCGTTGATGGCATTGGATGTTGGTGAGGTGGGTTCGCTGGCGTGTACTCGCTGGGTGGGTGGGAGTTGTGTGGTGGGTGGGTGGGAGTTGTGTGGTGAGTTGTGTGATGGCGTTGATGGCATTGGATGTTGGTGAGGTGGGTTCGCTGGCGTGTACTCGCTGGATTAATGTGGGAGTTGTGTGGTGAGTTGTGTGATGGCGTTGATGGCATTGGATGTTGGTGAGGTGGGTTCGCTGGCGTGTACTCGCTGGGGTGAGTTGTGTGATGGCGTTGATGGCATTGGATGTTGGTGAGGTGGGTTCGCTGGCGTGTACTCGCTGGGTGGGTGGGAGTTGTGTGGTGGGTGGGTGGGAGTTGTGTGATGGCGTTGATGGCGTTGATGGCATTGGATGTTGGTGAGGTGGGTTCGCTGGCGTGTACTCGCTGGGTTAATGTGGGAGTTGTGTGGTGAGTTGTGTGATGGCGTTGATGGCATTGGATGTTGGTGAGGTGGGTTCGCTGGCGTGTACTCGCTGGGTGGGTGGGAGTTGTGTGGTGGGTGGGTGGGAGTTGTGTGGTGAGTTGTGTGATGGCGTTGATGGCATTGGATGTTGGTGAGGTGGGTTCGCTGGCGTGTACTCGCTGGATTAATGTGGGAGTTGTGTGGTGAGTTGTGTGATGGCGTTGATGGCATTGGATGTTGGTGAGGTGGGTTCGCTGGCGTGTACTCGCTGGGGTGAGTTGTGTGATGGCGTTGATGGCATTGGATGTTGGTGAGGTGGGTTCGCTGGCGTGTACTCGCTGGGTGGGTGGGAGTTGTGTGGTGGGTGGGTGGGAGTTGTGTGATGGCGTTGATGGCGTTGATGGCATTGGATGTTGGTGAGGTGGGTTCGCTGGCGTGTACTCGCTGGGTTAATGTGGGAGTTGTGTGGTGAGTTGTGTGATGGCGTTGATGGCATTGGATGTTGGTGAGGTGGGTTCGCTGGCGTGTACTCGCTGGTTAATGTGGAGCGTTTCGTTTTGCTGTCAAGCTGTAGGTCTCTGAGGCAAATTTTGATCGTCGTCTCCTAAGCTGTATCTAAATAAGATGTTTTACAATTGTGAAGGCCCGGTACGTCAGTGCTGCGAAGGCTCTCAGCTCGATCTGCGCCAATTATCGCAAAGTTCCCCCCCCCCCGTGTGGCGTCAGCACTTGCGTCTGCTTTTAATCGCAAAAGACCAGTATTTTTGCTGGCGCTGCCATTAACGCCGTGTTGTTGCTGCCATGCTATGCCATACTGATGACTGTTGTTGCACATGTGGTGTCGGCTGACGGGCTGCGCACTTCCACGGACTGGGTGTTATCATGCAGACGAGCAAACAAACATCGACCAAAACTTGCCACACATGTAGGAAACTGTAACTGCATTAATGGTATGGAAACACACGGAAGTTACCAAGCTATCCGCGTACCCAGTACCCAGTAACCTCTCGATAGACACACGCCTCTATGTGTTGTTCTTCGTAACATCAACTGCAAACTTCCGTAGCCATGCAGCGATTTGTCATCGACTGTTCCGGCTGCCTGTTGACGTGTATCGTCCACTGCTGGTTGCTACTCGCTGCACAGATGCCTGTTCGCTGTGACCTGTGTAGTGTGTAGTGTGCACACTGCTGCTAAAAGTGCACAGTGCTCTGTCGCTACAGAGCACTCGGCGCGAGGCCGCGGTGTGTAGTTGTGTTTTCCGGCGCAGCACTGTAGTTGTGTGTAGTGTAGCTTCAAAGCGCAGCAGGTGTCTGACCCCTGCCTCGGTCGCCCGGCAGAAGGTGTCTGACCCCTGCCTCGGTCGCCCGGCAGAAGGTGTCTGACCCCTGCCTCGGTCGCCCAGCAGCAGGTGTCTGACCCTTGCCTCGGTCGCCCAGCAGCAGGTGTCTGACCCATGCCTCGGTCGCCCAGCAGCAGGTGTCTGACCCATGCCTCGGTCGCCCAGCAGCAGGTGTCTGACCCCTGTCTCGGTCGCCCAGCAGGTATGCGCTCGAACTACGTGGACGTGTTTGGCGGCTCCGGCTCTGGCTCCGGTCCCAGCCCGGGTCCGGGCGGCGGCTCCGGCTCCGGTCCCGCCAGCCTGCCGCCTCTGGTGCCCAGTCCAGGTCAGTGACGGGTCAGGTCAGGTCAGGACGGGTCAGGTCAGTGCCCGGTCAGTGCCAGGGCGGGGCAGGGTCATTCAGGTCAGGTTAGGTGTGGTCAGTGCCAAGTCAAGGCCAGTTCGTGATAGGGTTTAGTATCCATGACATACTAAAGCGACATGTTCATAGATTTGGTCCTCAACGTAAAATAACCCTGTCCAAGACCTAGCTGACAGCCAAACGATTTGGCTGTCAGAAATGTCTGGGACATGAATGTTTTACTGAATTGAGGACCTTCTTGAAAATTAGTTTTGAGTTATATGCGCACGTCAACTCTAGCCGACATAGCCTTTCATTAAATGGCCCGAAATTCGTTAAAATGTTTAACTCTGATTTATATTATTTGATTCCTTGATTTTGATTCTAGTTTGATTTGAAACAGATCTGGTTTACTGGGTATATATCGGCTGAATCAGTCAGCTGTTGACCAGTCTATTTATCGCCGAATTCGCCGATCTGTATTGCATAGCTTCATTGGTGAAACTTGTATCAGTCAGCCACTAACCACTGATGAACTCCGCGGTAATTTAGCCGGCGTCAATCCAGTGTCTGGTAAATTACCGGACATCCCCGATCGAGCCGGGCTGATCATTGATACAGGTTTACCCGGCTGGTTGACAGCTACGGGTCGCGGTCAGTGCCGTGGCCGTGGTGCAGGGTGAACGTCAGCTTTCCGGGCGAGCGCCGGCTCCCACTAGTTCACTAGATATCCCAATATTCGACTAGATATTCCAATAACACACCAGATATCCAATATTCCACTAGATGTCCCAATATCACACTAGATATCCCAATATCTCACTAGATATCCCAATATCTCACTAGATCTCAATATGAGACCTCAATATCTCAATAGATTTCCTGAGATCTCAATATCAGATCCCGGAGTGGATGCTTCTGCCGAGCTTCCAATTAAACATTGGGAATAATAAGATGTAAAATATAGCCTGTGCTCATGTTATGGTTAAAAAGGAGTGTGTCGACTCACATCGCTTATTTGGGGTTAATGACACTGGTTTATATGGAACATAATTTTCTGAATCGAACCATGCCTTTCATTTTTCCAGATTCACACTAGTTGCTGAGATATTCCAAAGACCCCAGGAATGGCCTGGTAGCAAAATTATCGGGTAGACCCCAGAGGGCTTACCACTTCTAGAAAGAAAGAAAAAATATCGAAACATCGATACACATTTGCTAGCATATCGTTGCGCCGGCCAATAGCATTTCGACAAAACAGCTCGTGAGCGTTGATAGCAGCTGCCGAACAGAGACTCGACACCCATCTTACTTTTGATGGTTTGTTGACATTGTTCGTATGGATTGTTTATTGGCTTAGGTGTGACGTTTTACATAACATAGTGGCGATCGTTTTACCGATATAGATACAACAAATAAGCAAAAGGAATATAAGTGAAAATTCAACTAAAGGGGCTCCAGATGTGAATTTTATCGTATCCAACAATCAAACCCAATAGCTTCTTACCGTAAGAAATATATCTTTGACATTCCAAAACAGTAGACACACTCCCTTTAATTACAAATAATGAGGACAAGATGAAATGCAACACTAATCTAGGTTAGTGTTGCATTTCATCTTTTCTTCATTATTTTTAATTAAAATGGAAATATTCATGTTTTGATCTGCATGGTGTATGGTATCAAATTGATCGAGTCTCAATTTAGAAATGAAATCACAACTTTTTTATATTTCGAAAATTATTTTTTGGGAAATTTAACGAACAAGTACATATACTTATTTCTGAGTTATGATCGGTGTTTTCCCTTCACTATTTGGAAGCGCGACATATCTGGCATTTTTCTTTATTTTGATAACGTCTCTGATTGATCCCTGAAACAAATCACCGACACTAAATAGGTCGCCGTTGCGTGCCCAAGTGAACTTCCGATTTCATTGCCAGTTTTGTCATTGTTTGTTGATTTGTTTTTTGGTTGTAAATTATTATTTTTAATGATAAACTAAAGCATAGTGTTGTACTAGTGCTAACCCGTCCGGGCGATTACTGGTGTCAAGTGGTGGTGCAAGCCAGTGATAGGCAATTAGGGATTGATAACTCGTACTACCCGTGACACCTGTCGTACCTATAATACGTTTTTGTACCCGTCACACACCCGAAGTACCCGTCAAAAACCTACGGTGCCCGACATACACCCGTAGTACCCGTTTTGCCCCTGTGGAACACCTGATAACCCCGTTATAGCCGGCACTCACCCATTATACCCGTGGAACACCTATGGCACCCGTTATACATTAAACCCGTGAAAACTCCACC
The DNA here is from genome assembly GCA_036785665.1 of Chirona hameri. NCBI lineage: Eukaryota > Metazoa > Arthropoda > Thecostraca > Balanomorpha > Balanidae > Chirona > Chirona hameri. Next base: position 61,142 of record JAXIVJ010004615.1, read on the forward strand.
CGGCTTAGCGTATATGTTCATTGATATATGCCGTACCGTATGTCGATGACCTTCGTTTCGCAGTGATTCCGTGGTTGCTTCTCATTGGTTGTGGCACTGTAGTATCCGTGGTCGGATCTGATTGGCTTTCGACTGGAGTGAAGCGATGTAAAACTCGTATCCGTAAACTGTTTTTTACGGTAAAATATTTATTAACACCTATGTTAGTTACAGCACAAACCTTCGCTCAAAACTGCACAACCTAAAACTGTCTGTAACTATCGTATCAAATGCGTCGGAAATGTACGAATTATACACCACTCGGTAGTATCCGTTAACTCGTTTGAAAACCTTAGCCCGCGTACTGCAGGGGCTTTGCGTCGAATACGAACTGCAGGGGGGGGGGGGTGATTTCCGCCCCCCCCCCTGATATCTCGAAAACTACGCTACATAGCGAGAAGCGGAAAACGGCATTTGATAGCTTGATACATGTTCTATCGAAAGTATTTCGGTATTGTTTTAGGTCAGGTCAAAATTGTGGTCACCCGAGGTCATCAAAGGTCAAATTTTCCTCTTTTTTCCTGTTTTAGGACATCGCTCCAGAAATTCCCATATATCTCAGAAACTATGCTAGTTAGAAACAAACGGAAAAAGCAAACGCCAGCCAGTTAAATTTTCAATCGGTAAGGTGCCCTCAAATTTGATCTCAGGTCAATATTTGAGGCTCCAGAGGTCAAAAAAGGAAAAAAATCTTTTTTTTTTTGCTAAATAGTTTTTCGCTATTAACGTTTGGCTTAATAAAGATAACGGCAAACTGTTTACGCCATTGTGTTTATCTTGTCAAGGCGCTTCGAATGATATACATGGTAACCTTGTTAAGTCAACTTAACAATTCGACCTCAGGTCAAGGTCAAGTGGTGACCCAAGTAGGGCATGTTGCATATGGGCAGACGTGTCTCGACGAGACAAACACATTGATGTCTGTTTTACTTCTCTATCTTCGTTATGTCGGGAGTTACTGACAAAAAAGGTGATAGTGACCTCGCATGACCTCAAATGACCCAATAGGGGTCACTGAACAAAACTTACACTTGGATCATCAAGAATATCCTATAATAACATGATCCAGAAGTAATGGGACTAATATCATGCATATCCTTGAAATAGGAAGCATTTGTATATTTCCCCATTGACTTATTATGGGGAGGTTACGAAATTGACCTGACCTTAGGTCACCGATATCAAAATTCCAAGATATATTCGAATTGTAAGTACTTATGCCCTCATGACATCCTGTAAGTTTCAAACTGATCGGTGAAAAACTCTGGCTTTGGCACAACTGCAAACAGTTTTGGAGGTGGGGTCACTTGACCTGGTCTGGTGACCTGACCTGAGATGACCCGAGGTTACTTTTTCAAAGTGTGCGTAATTGATGTGCTAACAGGTGTGCCAAAACCCGGCGGCGTTGCGCCGCCGTTTTTTCGCTATCTTTGAAAAACCCGAAGGGGGCGTGGGCGGAAATCACCCCCCCCCCCCCCCCCCCTGCAGTGCGCGGGTTATAATCACGTTCACCACGTGCTTATAACAATGTGATACTGCAATGTAGAACTGCCGCTTTACTGTGTTAAATTCATTCCGGAGAGACAGACAGACAGACGCTTATCAAATAATAATATAGATACATCCAGAGACAAAACTATACAAAACGCCTAATGTTGAAAACAAAGGAACCAATTTTCACAAATTGAGGGTCGCAACCACTAACTAGGCCGTCGTAGCGTGCCCCAAGTTAACCCGTGCTGGAGCTGGCGAATTTGGTTACTTTATTATTCAATGTTTGTTGATTGTTAAGGACATTAGGGCACATAATCACAATAGACAGAGTGCAACACATATTGTCCATACAATGTTGTCAACAAACAATACGAGACAAGCCCGGAATTCGAAATTCGTTACCAAGTACTTGCAAGTACTGGTCGTTATAAGCGTGGATCGCTTATCAACTGCGACTTGAAATGGAACACTAACCTTTTCTTCGCTATTTGTAATTCACCATAACATGAGCACAGGCTATATTTTATATATTCTTATTCTCTGCACACTGCTCATTACAGCCATCCATTGTATGTATGTGTGTTGAATTGGGAAGCTCTAGAGCCGGGTATCGGATCCACGCTCGCCACGGACTGTGCCAAGTCGATCCCGACTGTGCCAAGTCGATCCCGTGTTCAGGATATTATATTTAGTTCAGCCAACCTTTCTCACTTCGTTGCTGGCCTTTCACTTCAAACAGCAGTCGCATCGGGTGTCTGGAAGGACGGGTGTGAGGTGGACTGTGGTGCGGGATTGCCCTGCCCCGCTGGCGACTGGAGCTGCGAAGCGAGCAGCCCCTGAAGGATGGGTGTGAGGTGGACTGTGGTGCCCGCTGGCGACTGAAGCTGCGAAGCGAGCAACCCCTGAAGGACGGGTGTGAGGTGGACTGTGGTGCGGGATTGCCCTGCCCCGCTGGCGACTGGAGCTGCGAAGCGAGCAGCCCCTGAAGGACGGGTGTGAGGTGTACTGTGGTGCGGGATTGCCCTGCCCCGCTGGAGACTGGAGCTGCGAAGCGAGCAACCCCTGATTGCTGCCACACGCACAAGTTTGCGACACGCGCTCGCCTTCGCCTTGTTTGCGCGGCTCGAAATGATGGCGTTTCGTTTCGGTGTCGTTGGCGTTATTTTGTCCCCAGTGGTAAACAGATATTGCGGTTGAGTTTGGAATGGACTAGTTGCAGGTTGTTTGGTGAATATTTGCAAAGCAATAAGAAAAATGTGCTGATGAACGTCATACACACCATTTTGCATACAAATCAATATTTCGCGAGATATTTGTATGTAAAAGTTTATAATTCATAAAGCATTTGATGTTGTGACGTCAGATGGCAATAGTGAACCGCCGGCCACCGGAAAAGCAGGGCGTTTCCCGGCGTTTCCCGGCGTTTCCCGGCGTTTCCCGGCGTTTCCCGGCGTTTCCCGGCGTTTCCCGGCGTTTCCCGTGGAAAATAAAAATAGTTACGCGTTTTCCTCTGATTTACTCTTCACACCAAACTGCTCAGAAATTCGTGGAGATTCATGCTGTGCATATTCAAACCACAAAGCGTCATCTTGATATCCTCTACCGCACATGTTCGAGATAGGCTCCGTTTCGGCTGAGGCACAGCTCTGCCCTCCGCCTCAGACTCACCACTGCTTACGGGCACATGTCGGCGGGAATGGCCCGCACTACAGCTCTCACGACTCTCTGTAGTTGCTTCCTGGTCTGGATATTCTTCTTAAACACCTATAACTCTTTTAAGTATCTCCTCAGGAAGTAATCAAGTATCTACCCTCACTGAAACACTGCCACAGAAACCACTTGCAAAATGCGACCATGCTCTCGATGTTGCTTTGAAATAGCTTCTGTTGGGTCCAGAGCTTGTATGGAATATGGATATATATATATAGAGAGAGAGAGAGAGTGAGAGAGAGAGAGAGAGAGATCATCCCTAGGACCCGTTTGCCCGTAGCGATCCGTCAAAATGTCTTTTTGAACTTCCGTTAACCCGCGCCGTGCCGGTGCTCGGCGCCACCTTCGCCTTGCCGGGGAAGGGGGAGGGTGTTTCGACGCCCCCATCCCTAATTCGGCTCCTATGGGACCTAGACAAAACTAAAAATACCGTTCGAAAGCTCGTCAAAATGCATTTTGAAATTATTTCAGGCAATTTTTTTTTTATCAGGTCAATATTGAGGTCAAAATACCGTTCGAAAGCTCGTCAAAATGCATTTTGAAATTATTTCGGGCAATTTTTTTTTATCAGGTCAATATTGAGGTCACCAGAGCTCGTCAAAATTCATTTGGAAATTATTTCAGGCAATTTTTTTTATCAGGTCAATATTGAGGTCAAAATACCGTTCGAAAGCTCGTCAAAATGCATTTGGAAATTATTTCAGGCAATTTTTTTTATCAGGTCAATATTGAGGTCACACAGAAAATTGGGGTCATCAAGGGTCAGATATTCAAGTTGTATGACTTCGCTCCAGAAATTCCCGGATAGCACAGGAACTATGATATCTAGGAACAAACGAGAAAACAAAACAAAACAATGGAAAGCTCTTGAAAAATGCAATCGACAAGGTGTCCTCAGATTTGAGCTCAGGTGAATTGTTGAGGCTCATCAAATCAAATGTCAGCTCATCAAATGTCAAAAAGGCTATTTTTTAGCAAAACAGTTTTCACAAATATCTGTTAACTTAACAAAGATAGGGCAATAATTTTGACGCCATCGTGTTTGTCTCGTCAAGGCGTTTTGTATCATGCATGATAACCAGGTTAAGTCAACTTATAAATTTGACCTCAGGTTAAGGTCAAGTGGTGACCCAATTAGGTCATGTTGCACATTGGGGGACGTGCCTCGACGAGAAAAGCACATTGGTGTCAGTTTCACTTCTCCAACTCGATTTTGTCGAGAGTTATAAGCAAAGGGTGACCTCATCTGACCATGTAGGGGTCACCGAACAAAAATTACACATGGAACTTCAAGAATGGCCTGTGATAACATGATCCAGAAGGAATTGAGCTGATATAATTCGTATCCTCGGAATAGGAAGCATTTGATTATTTCCCCATTGACTTATAATGGGGAGGTCACGAAATTGACCCGACCTTAGGTCACCGATACAAAGAAAAAAAATCCGAGATATACGTATTGTAGGTACTATTGCTCTTATGAAATCCTGTAAGTACGAAATCGATCGGCCAAAAACTGTGGCTGTGATGCGACCGGAAACATTTTAAGAGGTGTGGTCACGTGACCTGGTCTGGTGACCTGACCTGAGATGACCCGAGGCATTTTTTTACATAATGTGCGCAAATGATGGCCGAACAGCTGTGCCAAAAACGGCGGCGCGCAGCGCCGCCGTTTTTTCGCTATCCTCAATAACAACAATAATTGGGCGTCTTTACCCCCCCCCCCCCCCCGGCACGGCGCGGGTTAAGATGATTTATTTGGTCACGGTAGAATTCCACAAATTTAGTTTGATGCTTGTTTCGGTAAAGCCGCGTGATTACAAATGAAATGAGATCTGGTTAAATTATCTGTTTCACGTGCTTTGATTTCCGTGCGATAAGTATGCTGTTTATTTGTCTGTTGAACCTCCATATTGAAAATAAATGTGTCAACGAAGCCGCTCAAGACACGGTAACTTTGATCGCCTGAACTATTGCCATCTGACGTCACGACCAATCAGAGATAATACTTCTAAATTACGTAAATATACTTAATTATTTTAAATAAGTTGACAATTTGGAGGAATTTATAGTAATGTGGCACTAAGAAAATATTTTGTATTAATTTTCTTGTCATGAAATACACACAAACAGTGGGTTAGGTAACCGGCAACTAGTCCATTCTGCCTTTGAATTCTGCCTGGCGGTGATGTGTTAGGGCCTCCGGCGTGTGCTGCGTCCTGTTTGTGCCCGGCATGTCTGTGTCTGTATCTGTTTGCTTCATCCTGCCTGTATCTGTATGACTTCTGTGTGTGACTGTGATCTGACTGTTTGTGTGTCTACATATGTGTGGCTTCTGTGCGCTGCGTTGTCTGTGCCTGTGTCCGTGTGGGACTACTGTTTCTGTGCGCGCGCGACTGTTGCTGACTGTGATTCTGCCTGTTTCCAGGACCGATTCCTCCTGCGGACGGGCCCGGACCGGAAGTACAGGTAAGAATCGATCTGAGGGTCGAGCGGGGGATGAGATCGAGGTTGGTGGTCCTGCGTTACAATGAACGGGATGCTGTAGATCCCGTGTCGGCTGTTATGTAACCTAACTGACCTCTCCGCGGGATGCTGTAGATCCCGTGCCGGCTGTTATGTAACCTAGCTGACCTCTCCGCGGGATGCTGTAGATCCCGTGTCGGCTGTTATGTAACCTAACTGACCTCTCCGCGGGATGCTGTAGATCCCGTGTCGGCTGTTATGTAACCTAGCTGACCTCTCCGCGGGATGCTGTAGATCCCGTGTCGGCTGTTATGTAACCTAGCTGACCTCTCCGCGGGATGCTGTAGATCCCGTGTCGGCTGTTATGTAACCAAGCTGACCTCTCCGCGGGATGCTGTAGATCCCGTGTCGGCTGTTATGTAACCAAGCTGACCTCTCCGCGGGATGCTGTAGATCCCGTGTCGGCTGTTATGAAACCTAGCTGACCTCTCCGCGGGATGCTGTAGATCCCGTGTCGGCTGTTATGTAACCTAGCTGACCTCTCCGCGGGATGCTGTAGATCCCGTGTCGGCTGTTATGTAACCTAGCTGACCTCTCCGCGGGATGCTGTAGATCCCGTGTCGGCTGTTATGTAACCAAGCTGACCTCTCCGCGGGATGCTGTAGATCCCGTGTCGGCTGTTATGTAACCTAGCTGACCTCTCCGCGGGATGCTGTAGATCCCGTGTCGGCTGTTATGTAACCTAGCTGACCTCTCCGCGGGATGCTGTAGATCCCGTGCCGGCTGTTATGTAACCTAGCTGACCTCTCCACGGGATGCTGTAGATCCCGTGTCGGCTGTTATGTAACCTAACTGACCTCTCCACGGGATGCTGTAGATCCCGTGTCGGCTGTTATGTAACCTAACTGACCTCTCCAGTCTCCACGGGATGCTGTGGATCCCGTGTCGGCTGTTATGTAACCTAACTGACCTCTCCAGTCTCCACGGGATGCTGTGGATCCCGTGTCGGCTGTTATGTAACCTAACTGACCTCTCCAGTCTCCGCGGGATGCTGTAGATCCCGTGTCGGCTGTTATGTAACCTAGCTGACCTCTCCGCGGGATGCTGTAGATCCCGTGTCGGCTGTTATGTAACCTAGCTGACCTCTCCGCGGGATGCTGTAGATCCCGTGTCGGCTGTTATGTAACCTAGCTGACCTCTCCGCGGGATGCTGTAGATCCCGTGTCGGCTGTTATGTAACCTAGCTGACCTCTCCGCGGGATGCTGTAGATCCCGTGTCGGCTGTTATGTAACCTAGCTGACCTCTCCGCGGGATGCTGTAGATCCCGTGCCGGCTGTTATGTAACCTAGCTGACCTCTCCACGGGATGCTGTAGATCCCGTGTCGGCTGTTATGTAACCTAGCTGACCTCTCCGCGGGATGCTGTAGATCCCGTGTCGGCTGTTATGTAACCTAGCTGACCTCTCCGCGGGATGCTGTAGATCCCGTGTCGGCTGTTATGTAACCTAACTGACCTCTCCACGGGATGCTGTAGATCCCGTGTCGGCTGTTATGTAACCTAACTGACCTCTCCAGTCTCCACGGGATGCTGTGGATCCCGTGTCGGCTGTTATGTAACCTAACTGACCTCTCCAGTCTCCACGGGATGCTGTGGATCCCGTGTCGGCTGTTATGTAACCTAACTGACCTCTCCAGTCTCTACGGGATATGCGTTGCGACTCGGTCTAGTGGAACAGAAAAGGAGTGCCAGGAGCGCCACACTTGTGCGTTTTGTTGTTGTTGTTGTCATGCTCGCTAATGAGGTATCCCGGACAACGGTAGGCAGAGCTATGGCTTGGCCTGTAACTAGCTATGTATTCACTGGCTGGCTTATTCTCGTCATTGACTGTTCACTTCACATTGACAAGACTGGCATCTGTATGCTCATCGCTGCCGACGCGTGACAGTATCCCTGCCGACGATAGCAGTAGCAATGGCAGCCCTGGCAGCCCTGGTACTCGGTATCTCATCCCTACCGACGCGTGACAGTGGTAGATAGCAGTAGCAATGGCAGCCCTGGCAGCCCTGGTACTCGGTATCTCATCCCTACCGACGCGTGACAGTGGTAGATAGCAGTAGCAATGGCAGCCCTGGCAGCCCTGGTACTCGGTATCTCATCCCTACCGACGCGTGACAGTGGTAGATAGCAGTAGCAATGGCAGCCCTGGCAGCCCTGGTACTCGGTATCTCATCCCTACCGACGCGTGACAGTGGTAGATAGCAGTAGCAATGGCAGCCCTGGCAGCCCTGGTACTCGGTATCTCATCCCTACCGACGCGTGACAGTGGTAGATAGCAGTAGATAGCACTGGCAGCCCTGACAGCCCTGGTACTCGGTATCTCATCCCTACCGACGCGTGACAGTGGTCGATACCGAGTACCAGGGCTGCTATACTGCTAGTGCTATCTACTGCTATACCAGGGCTGATATAGCAGTAGATAGCCCTGGCAGCCCTGGCAGCCCTGGCAGCCCTGGTACTCGGTATCTAACCAGCTGTGTCCTGTCACCGTGCGGGGGTTTGGCATCTGTATGCTCATCCCTGCCGACGCGTGACAGTGGTAGATAGCAGTAGATAGCACTGGCAGCCCTGGCAGCCCTGGTACTCGGTATCTAACCAGCTGTGTCCTGTCACCGTGCGGGGGTTTGGCATCTGTATGCTCATCCCTACCGACGCGTGACAGTGGTAGATAGCAGTAGATAGCACTGGCAGCCCTGGCAGCCCTGGTACTCGGTATCTCATCCCTGCCGACGCGTGACAGTGGTAGATAGCAGTAGATAGCCCTGGCAGCCCTGGCAGCCCTGGCAGCCCTGGCAGCCCTGGCAGCCCTGGCAGCCCTGGCAGCCCTGGCAGCCCTGGCAGCCCTGGCAGCCCTGGCAGCCCTGGTACTCGGTATCTAACCAGCTGTGTCCTGTCACCGTGCGGGGGTTTGGCATCTGTATGCTCATCCCTGCCGACGCGTGACAGTGGTAGATAGCAGTAGATAGCCCTGGCAGCCCTGGCAGCCCTGGTACTCGGTATCTAACCAGCTGTGTCCTGTCACCGTGCGGGGGTTTGGCATCTGTATGCTCATCCCTGCCGACGCGTGACAGTGGTAGATAGCAGTAGATAGCCCTGGCAGCCCTGGCAGCCCTGGCAGCCCTGGCAGCCCTGGCAGCCCTGGTACTCGGTATCTAACCAGCTGTGTCCTGTCACCGTGCGGGGGTAGTGTCCTGGGATTGCAAAATTTGGATGGAAAACGATACCCTGTGGATAATATTTTTCCACTGTTTTTCCCCAGTTTTAATGTGAATTGTCTACTCCCTAAAGCAAGACGTATTGGATAACTATAACCCCTACACTGATGTCACGAATGCTAATATTAACCTGTGGAAGGAAACATGTTTGCAAGTATTGACATTTGTAACAGCTGAGTCTGATGGGTGAGTTTTGGCAAAGCCGAGTACATCATATAGTCTTTTAGGCCGCATTTTCCACTCTTTATGATTATTTTTAGGCCGAATGTTTCACTCCGCGCCCCGGCTTCTAAGCAATCCTATGCCCTGTCAGCGGGGGTCAATACCACACATGCCGGATATGGGTGGGCGTGGCCGTGCGACTCTGCAGTTATGCAGACTGCAGCATTGCAGCAGCAGCTCTGCAGAACGATGCGCGGCGGCGGCGGCGGCGGCGGCGATGGGGGCTCGGCGGCGCCAGTCGGCCGGAGAAGGCGGGGAGGGAGGGGGATTGGCTGAGGCTGTGTTCCCGAGGGGGGGGGGGGCGGCTGTCTGGCGGTGGGGGGTCCTTGGACGTCTGCTGGCAGGGAGGGAGGGAAGGAAGACTGTCTGGGAGTGAGGGTCTTTTGGGGAAACTTCTGTCGGAGACTGTATGGGGGGGGGGGGGGGGTAAAGTTGCCTAGTCAGATGTTTCCAGCTATGGGAGCGCTGTGGCTGCTTGTTGGTGCCGCGTGGTGCCGCGTGGTGCCGCGTGGTGCCGCGTGGTGCCGCGTGGTGTCGCGGTGGTGCCGCGGTGGTGTCGCGGTGGTGTCGCGGTGGTGCCATGGTGGTGTCGTGGTGGTGTCGCGGTGGTGTCGCGGTGGTGTCGCGGTGGTGTCGTGGTGGTGTCGCGGTGGTGTCGCGGTGGTCCCATGGGTGGTGTCGCCGGTGGTGTCGCGGTGGTGTCGCGGTGGTGCCATGGTGGTGTCGCGGTGGTGCCATGGTGGTGTCGCGGTGGTATCGTATCATGGTGGTGTCGCGGTAGTGTCGCGGTGGTGTCGCGGTGGTGTCGCGGTGGTGTCGCGGTGGTGTCGTGGTGGTGTCGCGGTGGTGTCGCGGTGGTGTCGTGGTGGTGTCGCGGTGGTGTCGCGGTGATGTCGTGGTGGTGTCGCGGTGGTGTCGCGGTGGTCCCATGGGTGGTGTCGCCGGTGGTGTCGCGGTGGTGTCGCGGTGGTGTCGCGGTGGTGCCATGGTGGTGCCATGGTGGTGTCGCGGTGGTATCGTATCATGGTGGTGTCGCGGTGGTGTCGCGGTGGTGTCATGGTGGTGCCGCGGTGGTGTCGCGGTAGTGCCATGGTGGTGCCGCGGTGGTGTCGCGGTGGTGCCATGCTGGTATCAGCCGGTGGTTGGTGTGCCCCAGGCTGACATCACGGCTGTCTGACCAATCCACAAGTGGCCCTCTCTGACCGGTCGGCGGGGCGGCACGAATCGATCGTCCGCTGATCAATTCGTGTCGGTCGGCCAGTCCAGCAACCGGATCAAGCTCACCACACAGCGAAATGGCCGCATGGCTTGGGGGCGATGGCGTTTGGGTGATATATTGTCCGGTACAGTAGCGTCGCCATCGTTAGCGTCAGTATGTATGTGTGCAATGTTCCCACTCACTTGTAATGGCCACTTGCCAAGCCACGATCAATGGTATGTTACGGTGTTGTGCGCCTCCGAAATGCACAAATATCTGATGTATTGTGTGTTAGAGCAACAATGACTTGTATTAGTATTCATTTTCCAGACGATTACTGGTAACATGTATTAGGTCGACCCAAGCACATTCGAGGTAAAGCGATTGCGTTCTGATCTAGCCGAAGTTTAAAGTTACACCAGGTTATTTTCCGTAGGGTATACGTAGGGTATCTTTGGGTCGAAATCGTTGGCCACCGATTGCGAAGCCGTGCTATTGCTGCCCGTCGCGTATTGTGCCGTTGAAGATTACGCCCTGAAGGTTGCCTGAAATGAAATGGTCTACAAACCAGATTGGAGCGACGGAAGTGCGCTAAACAGCCGAGTTTGTGCAATAAACTACGCCGCTTATGGTGGCATTCAACAAATATTCCCCGACGAGAGTTGTACTCAATGCCCCCTTGGAATCGCCCCTGCTTTTGCGTAGTGCCGTTTGCTATCCAGACTTGTGCGTAGTCTATCCGGGCGGTGTCTAATAAGAGTTGACGCGCTGTCGCTCTCTGTTATGCCTGCATGGTGGTGGAGCTGCTGGCGCCGGGGCTGGCTAATACAGTAATGGGCAGGCAGCAGTGGCGGCGGACCGTGGAACGCCATATAATGGCAGCAACCTACCACGATAAACGTTATCAAATAGTCTTCAACAATGTTAAGTGAAGTTAGGCCGATGGGATGCACTTAATTTTGAGAATGCTCCAAGCAATCAAGTCAAGTCAACAAACAATCAAACAATCAAGAATCAACCATTGATATAGAGCTCGAACAAACAAAACAAAAACATGAGCCTAGAGTCGTAAGAAAACTGGTGACTTTGTCTTAGTTACGTGGAGTATTCAACATATGACGTATGTGACGGCGGGACAGCGGGTCTCCTATGTAAATCGATATGACAGCAATGCATCGACACTTATTTCAAGTCGGCTAGTATCAGTAAAACTACCACAGACGACGATCCAACAGATCCAAAAGATTTCGCCGAAATTCGACTCCTTTCAACTTCCGAACTCACAACTTTGCCAACGTCCATACAGCCAATTTACTCTATCTGAAATCGGCTTGTATGTATCTCGCCTCTGTGATAGCTTGCACATGGAACATGGCGGTGCAGTTGGTGCCGCCCCAGTGTTCAGAAAGGACACCGCTGCCGTCTTGCTCCAGTGGCTGTGTGCTATTGTCGGGTCTGCTTGTCAGACAGCCTCTGTGACTTGACCTCTGTGTGACCTTTCCCTTCTGCTTCGTGACCTCTGAGCTGATTGGTACCGTTGATGCTGGTCGTGTTTGTTGCGTGACCCGTGTTTGTTTGTCTGTGTTTGCCCGTGTAACTCACGTGTACATGTCTGTGTTTACCCGTGTAACCCATGTTTGTCTGTCTGTGTTTGCCCGTGTAACCCATGTTTGTTTGTCTGTGTTTGCCCGTGTAACTCACGTGTACATGTCTGTGTTTACCCGTGTAACCCATGTTTGTGTGTCTGTGTTTTCCCGTGTAACCGCTGTGTGTGTGTGTATGTGTGTGTGTGTGTGTGTGTGTGTGTGTGTGTGTGTGTGTGTGTGTTTGTGTGTGTGTGTGTGTGTGTGTGTGTGTGTGTGTGTGTGTGTGTGTGTGTGTGTGTGTGTGTGTGTGGTGTGTGTGTGTGTGTGTGCCTGTGTCTGTGTCTGTGTCTGTGTCTGTGTCTGTGTCTGTGTCTGTGTCTGTGTCTGTGTCTGTGTCTGTGTCTGTGTTTGTGTTTGTGTCTGTGTCTGTGTCTGTGTCTGTGTTTTCCCGTGTAACCGCTGTGTGTGTGTATCTGTCTGTGTTTTCCCGTGTAACCGTTGTGTGTGTGTCTGTCTGTGTTGCAGCAGTCGGCCCCCGGTGAGGCAGCCGCGCCGCAGGGAGCGGCCCCTCCCATGTTCAACCCTGGACAGGTGAGTAGTGACAGTTTGCGTGTGTTCGAGCGTTTGTGTGAGGATAGAGGCTGTGCTGGTTAAATTTGGGTTTGCATGGGTCCGAATTCTAGCCCCAAATTGCGTAGTTCCGCTTATGCAGCTGGTCTGAAAATACGGTGTCCCATATTGCTCCGATCCCGTGGTCTGTGTCATCAGTGTCTGGCGTGCTGTGTCATCATTCAGATCCGATGGAACCGGTCTATATTGATCGGATTCCATATACGTGGTACGTGGTTTGATGGCATTCATTCGGATGCTGTAGCACTGTCCATTACTGCCAGTGATTTTTCGAGCAGAGCAGAAATACTCGAAATGGACTGCATCCCTGCTTCCAACCATGCAGCTTATTCACCAATTTCATATAAACATTTAGTCATCATATTTAGCCTGGGGAACTGTTGCAGAATAAGTTCGTCAAACTGGTCTGTTATGTTGTTTGTTGTTTCCATTGTTTGCTGAGAAGTGCGCGTCGTCTGCTCCAAAAAGGCCCCGAGTTTTGATGACTTCGTCAAAGTTTGGCTATTGTAGTCCTAGTGAACTTCTTTGTGATGGTGACTTCCTTTTCGAACAAGTTCCGATACCATGTCTCGATGCGACAGTGAGGCTTAAGGGGAGTGTGCCTACTCACATCGCTTAGTTGGGGTTATTGACACTGGTCTATAGAACACAATTTTCTGAATTGAACCATTACTTCATTTCTCCAGATTCACCCTAGTTGCTGAGATATTCAAAGACTCCAGGAATTTGCTTGGGAGCAAAAAGTTATCGGGCAGACTCCAGAAGGCTTCCGCTACTAGAAGCACTGCAACTATCGATTAAACTGCTAGCATATTGTTAGCGCCGGCCAATAGCAATTCAACAAAACAGCTCGTGCACGCTGATAGCAGCAGCCGAAAAGAAACTAGACGGCCATCATGTTTTTCGATGATGACCGTTTCGATGATGGCCGATGACCATTTTTTGAAGAAGATATCAATTTAGAGCTACGAAACTTGCACATAATAAAGTTAACAGTGGCAAGAACGTGCTGTGCAAAGCTCGTTTGTATATCTTGCATGATGTGACCGTAATTGTATTGTCTTATGTGCGCGTTTTACATAACATCACCATAGTGGCGATCGTTGTATAGATATCGAAACAAAAATAAACAAAAACAATATAAGTGAAAATTCAACTAAAGGGGCTCCAGATGTGAATTTCATCATATACAACAATCAAACCAACAGCTACTTACCGTATGAAAAATATTTTTGACATTCCAAATCAGTAGGCACACTCCCTTTAAATGGTTATGACATTTTGTTTGTTGGTCAAAAGAAACTATGAAGATGGTCGAAAGCGCGACTTCCTAAGAATTGAATAGACTCAGAATTACGCAGGCACAGCACCCGCCGCTTTAGGCACTGACGTTTAAAAACAATTTACGGATATAAGATAAAGCTTTGTCATAATAATTATAAAACTAAACCCCTAAGGCTGCCTCCACAACGAAGGTCGCACATATATCGTTCCCCTTGCGCATTGGACTTGTTTCGGCAGCCTCAGTTTTGACTGCCGCTGGCTGGAATGTGTTGTGTTTAGTTGCGAGACCAAGCGAAGAAGAGAATCGGTTACAAACAAGTGTTATATTTCATCTGCAGATGTGGCGGAGACTTTCTAAGCAGCTGTGAAGGTTGTACGTATATGTAGATCGAAGTCGTTCTTTCTTTGTACTCATAACCTTCTGCGTTGGGAGTAGAATATTTCATTTTATATCGTCTTCGACTAGTTCTCATAGAACGTACTGATGAACGCCATACAGGTAACCGCAGAGCTGTTGCACCGTATTCACCACCACATCGCAGCACCACTAAAGTCTAGCTGATATTTCACCCTGAAGAGCTGAAACGAGACGCTAGCATCAGATTACCCGATGCGCAGCCCATTACGGCTCCCTGAAACCCAATACAAACTGTCCGAGTCGAGCCGGCGGCACCGACTTTGCGTCCGTATCACAATACGAAGAACTGTCCCCCATTTGGACTGCGCTGGATGCCCCACAGCACCGACCCGCACCGCGTCGCCACGGCTTCCAGGCAACGCGGCGAAACATCCGTCTGATCCTCGTCTGACGGACGGCTGAAGGTCGTCAGACCAGCTGAGAGCTCAGCTAACATGGACGCTATATAACCTTAGCAGTTGAGGCGCCCGTAAACCCAATCAGCATCACCAGGGTCTGCTAGTCGGACATCGGGTATCCGCTGTTGCCGGTGTGATTGGACAAAAGCGCTGCCTGTGCGCTGACGCCGGGCCCAGAGTGTTGTCGCGGGTGTGATTGGACAAAAGCGCTGCCTGTGCGCTGACGCCGGGCCCAGAGTGTTGTCGCGGGTGTGATTGGACAAAAGCGCTGCCTGTGCGCTGACGCCGGGCCCAGAGTGTTGTCGCGGGTGTGATTGGACAAAAGCGCTGCCTGTGCGCTGACGCCGGGCCCAGAGTGTTTGTCTGTTGATGGATTGTGAGAGTTAGAGGAGGCGCCGCGTCGCCTGTGGTGTGTGCTGAACACGACACGCGTGACGACGTGACGTGTCCGATGAATCGTGAGATCAGGGAGCAGGGTTCGATTACTCGACGAGCTCCTTGTATAAGATGTGGTCTGGCCGCCACTTCACCTTGGGACAGAGTTGGAGTTCCTGACGACATATGGCCGTAGCGGTTGGGCGGTCCAAAACCTAAATTACTAACCAACCAACATGTCGGATTTCTGGTGCTTCGTCAATATTGGGCGAGGCAATGTCTGACTGATATCTGACTGACATCTGACGATGTCTGACGTTTGTTTCCAGATGGCGGGCGCACCGGCCCAGGCTAGCGCTTCCCGCGGTCGCCTGAACCGCTATGGACGCCGGTGAACTCTGGCGAACACGCCGCAGGCATTGCCGACGGCTGTCCGACCGATGTCGTGACCTAGCGACGCCGGCTGACCCCGCCTGACCCCGGGTCATGACCATCGGGCGTCTGCGACGACCGGACGGACCCCGACGACACTAGCGAATCGATTTGGAGCAAAGACGAGGGAGAGACATTGCTCACTGCTGAAAACTGAAAGAATGAACTAAAGTGGAGTGAAGGTGAAGTGAATTGACCGATAGAGTATGCCCTGTTGGGCTCGGAGACTATTCCCTGTTATAGCCGGTGCGAGTACGATGAGCGTCGGTGAGCTTTGTTCAGAGGAGGGGCACGGTCCAGCCGACGCCTCGTGATACCTGATCTACTTCTCGCCGTGTGTGTATAGACAGTGCGCCGCCGAGACCCCAACTAGGGGCGACCCGTGGTCCAACCGGCCCCAGAGGCGGTCGGCGCGAGCGGCGATGGTTGTGAGGGTGCGCTTTACTGGTTATTTATGTTACTGAACGCTGATTGGCGTCCACGCGCCACCTCTGAATGCTGATTGGCTGACGTCCGTCGCCTCGGGCGCTGCCCGGTCGCGAGCCGCCTGCGCGCGGCCGGGATACTGTGCCGGAAGGCCGCGCCGCCGCCGCCGCCATATTGCCGCCGGCAGTGATGCCGTGTTTGATTGGCTGCTGCGATGGTACGCTGTGTTTGATTGGCTGCCGGGTCGGCCGCCCGTGTTCCATGTGGGGTGGGTTGCTGGTTACTGCCGAATGGCGGCTGCTGCGTTGATGTGGCGGCACCTCATTGGTGGAATCTGCTCCGGCTCGCTGAGTTGATAGGGGGCTGATGTAGTATAGTAGTCGCCTGGGTTGTGGTTTCTTGGTATGTGTGGTGGTCCACTACGTATATCCTGATGCATATGGCTATAATAAAGGGGAAAATTGCGTCTGTCTTTACGTATCATCCGTGAAGGTTCGGAGAAAATAGCAGGTTCCAAAGTGGAATGGATGATTCGTACCTACACATTGCAAAAATATATCTTACGTTTGACAGCAGGGCCGGATCCAGGGGGCAATGGGGCTGGCAGCCCCCCCCCCCCCCCCAACGAAAATTGGCGCCCCTGCGCCGAAGGCGCATCTGGGTGCACCAGGCGTGGCACATTACGCGCCTCAGGAGACACCTGAGGCCTTCAAACATCAGCGTTATCATACACTAGACATGCACACAATGCCCTCTTACAGTGACGGCACTCTTGCGGCCAGTGACGTCGCTCCTCCGGCTAGTGACGGCGCCACTCCGACCAGTGACGGCGCCCCTCCAGCCAGTGACGGTGCCCTTCTGGCTAGTGACGGTGCTCTTCTGGCTAGTGACGGCGCCCATATGGCCAGTGACGGCACTAGCGGCCAGTGACGACGCCCCTTCGGCCGGTGACGGCGCCCCTTCGGGCAGTGACGGCACCCCTCCGTCCAGTGACGGCCCCTCTCCGGCCAGTGACGGCGCCCCTCCGGCTAGTGACGGCGCCCCACTGGCCAGAGACTTCACTCCTCCGGCCAATGACGCCGCCCCTCCGGCCAGTGGCGGCGCCCCACGGGCAAATGACGGCGCCCCTCGAGCCAATGATGGCGCCCCTCCGGCCAGAGACGCCCGGAGGTGCGGCCCTCTCAGGCCTCGACAAACGCCCTCTCAGACCAGCCTGGGGTCCGCTCAGGACCCTCAGGCCGGCAGGGGGCCCGCTCAAGACGACCGATTTCTCCTTCAGGCCGATTGAGGTCCTCTCAAGCCGACCGAGGACCGCTTAGGTAACTGGGCACATCAGGCTGACCGAGTTCCCCTTCGGGACGCCGGAAGATCCCCTCAACCCGACCAAGGGCCTGCTCAGGCCGACAGAGGGCCCCTCAGAATGACCTAAGGCCCCTTAAAGCCCACCGAGGTCCCTTCAAGCTGACCATGGGCCACCTCAAGTTGACCTAGGGTCCAGCAGGCGGATTTATGACTCTCAAGCTGACCGAGGGTCTCTAAGGCCAACTGAGGGTCCCTCAAGACGACCGAGGGTCCCTCAAGACGACCGAGGGCCCCTCATGCCAACCAAAGGCCCCTCAGACCGAACTTAAGGGCCCACATGCTGACAAAGGGCTCCCTCAAGCGGACCTAGGGCCCCTGAGTGATTGCCCTCAAGCCGACCGAGGTTCCCTAAGGCCGACCGAGAGCCCCTCAGACTAAACACGGGTCACTCCCTCAGGCAGACAGGGCTCTTCAGGACGTCCAAGGTCCCTCCGGGTTGTCAAAGGCCCCCTCAAGCCGAACGGGACACTGAGACCGACCGAGCTCCCTTCAGAGCGACCGAGGCCGACCGAGGGCCCCTCAGACCGACATAAGGCCCCTCAGGTTGACCGAAGGCTCCCTCAGGCGGACCGAGAGCCGCTCAGGAGGACCGAGGGCCGCTCAGGAGGACCGAGGGCCGCTCAGGAGGACCGAGGGCCGCTCAGGAGGACCGAGGGCCGCTCAGGAGGACCGAGGGCCGCTCAGGAGGACCGAGGGCCGCTCAGGAGGACCGAGGGCCGCTCAGGAGGACCGAGGGCCGCTCAGGAGGACCGAAGGCCGCTCAGGAGGACCGAAGGCCGCTCAGGAGGACCGAAGGCCGCTCAGGGGGACCGAGGGCCGCTCAGGAGGACCGAGGGCCGCTCAGGAGGACCGAGGACCGCTCAGGAGGACCGAGGGCCGCTCAGGAGGACCGAGGGCCGCTCAGGAGGACCGAGGGCCGCTCAGGAGGACCGAGGGCCGCTCAGAAGGACCGAGGGCCGCTCAGGAGGACCGAGGGCCGCTCAGGAGGACCGAGGGCCGCTCAGGAGGACCGAGGGCCGCTCAGGAGGACCGAGGGCCGCTCAGGAGGACCGAGGGCCGCTCAGGAGGACCAAGGGCCGCTCAGGAGGACCGAGGGCCGCTCAGGAGGACCGAGGGCCGCTCAGGAGGACCGAGGGCCGCTCAGGAGGACCGAGGGCCGCTCAGGAGGACCGATGGCCGCTCAGGAGGACCGAGGGCCGCTCAGGAGGACCGAGGGCCGCTCAGGAGGACCGAGGGCCGCTCAGGAGGACCGAGGGCCGCTCAGGAGGACCGAGGGCCACTCAGGCGGACAGAGGGCCCCCCAGGCCGACAGAGGGCCCCCTTAGGCCGACTAAGGACTCCTCAGGATGACCAAAGGCCTCCTTACCCGACCGAGTTCCTTTCAAGCCGACCGAGAGCCCCCTCAGGCCTACAGAGGTCACCTAAGGTCAACCGAAGACCCCCTCTTGCCGACTGAGATTCCCTCAGGCTGACCAAGGGCCCCTCAGGCAGACAGAGGGCCTCGCAGGTCACCAGAGGCACTCCTTAGACCGACTTAGACCGGACC
>JAXIVJ010004616.1:0-81313 GCA_036785665.1 Chirona hameri
ACTTTACAAGGATATGCCTCCTGAAGACGCAAACGACTGATCCAGATATGGCAGTCACATACTGCCTCTCAAATACGTGGTGCGAAACCCGCCCCTGAGTTCCTCCAGGAGTGCGGTCAAAGTGCGGTGGCCCAATGTTATCAACAAAGAAGTAGCACGTTCAGCATTTCGTGGTGATTGTGACGCTGTGACAATAGCGTCGTGTATCGTGTTGCACGGTCAGTGAAGTGAGACAGAGACCGCGTCGCAGGAAGGCGAGCTACGCATTCTATGAACGGCACACTAGCGCCCGCAGCGCAGGGAGCAACGGTGGAAACTTGAGCTTTATAATTTGCCGCTAGATGTGCTAGTGAAAGCGGTATCGGCACAGCCGGAGCCTTCGCCGCTCTCAGTTCGTGCAATGCATGTCATGTTCGATGGTGCACTGCCAGAAACTACTATAGATTAAGCAGACAGCGTCAGCTAGCCAGGACAGTAGTTTTCGAACAGAAACTGGCACATTGTCGCAGTATTAGTAGCGTAAAGTCCTAATCCTTCTCTCGAGTCTCGAGAGCCCATCAGTTGGTGAATAGGTAGCAACAGTAGGAGTGTAGCTCTAGATAATAGGCGTGGACGCAACTGCACAACACTTTCTTGCCAGCACGAAGCTTGAGTGAGCTTACCTCCCGTAATGCATCGATATGCATGGTACAGATAGGCATACCATTGTTCATTCGAACAGTATATGCCTGTGCCTGCGATGTTGCTGGCTATTCGTTAGCCTATCAATCACCCAGCTGTCAGAAAGTCAGGATGAAATATAACCAATATTGGCAAACAATATTGTCAGAATGCTTCGTGTTTGCTAGCTCAGCCATGCCTGCCTTTGCAACCCGACTGCCAGCCAATCATGTTGAGTTTGATACGTCACGAATGTCAGACTATTGTCACTCAGCTAGCAAATCCATCTTACGAGTATGTTATCCCAAAGACCTTGGCAGGCTTTGTTTGTGTTTTTACGCGGACCAACACTTGCTGACCTAACGTCGCCGTCGCCGGTTGAGGTTACCCATGCTGCACATTTATGTCACGAGGTATCGCAGAACAGACTGCCAGGAAGACATGTATTAACTTCGAGCGGAAGAGTAACATTGTCAACTAAACAAATGTGAATGGACACATTTTGTTATATAATACAATGGCCATCGCCGCACTCGTGTTCAGTCTCTTACTCTCTGAAAGACAAGTTCGGCCCTGCACTCTTACAAAAATCAGGTATTAACTGTGAGCAAACTGTCTCAGAGAAACTGTAACACACGAAAAACCTGGGCGATGCTCTTGGATACTGCGATACTGTGTCAACTGTCGATACATGTTTTATGTGGCATTATCTCGTATGACTTTAACGCTTCCGATTTTTGACGGTTTTGTGCCCACGATCACAAATATCCCTAGAACACAGCCCGGAACTCTGACATATAAGCTTCACCAACAATCTAACCAAATCAACACCACGTAGCGGACTTAACGTTTCACATTTCCACACCACAACAGCCTCCAGACCGCTCTTCACAACACCATACCCCACCGACCAGGACCTGCTACTCGATCCAGCACAGCGGGGACCTGCTGTTGCTCTTCCCTGGAGCTCTTCACTCGAACAGGTCCGGACTGTACGGCGTCTTATCAGCTACCGCGTCTGTCTCAGACTCCGACCCCAGCTCCATTTCCATCGAACTGACGTCCGTAGTACTCCCATCCGATACATTCCTGCTCCTCTTCCTCTTCCGGCAACTCTTGCTCTCCCCCTTCCTGCTGCTCTCCCTCTTCCTGTCCTCCGCACCAGCTTGCGGGTCGATTCCCAGCACCTTCTTCTCCGCACGGCAAACGTAGCACGCGAACTCCACCGGGTGCAGTTCGATACTCGACGCCAGCATCTCCAGTAGACAGAGGTAGCTGACCGGCCACGAGGGCACCACCTCCTTGTACTTCGCCATCTTCGGCGGCTTATCCGACCACGCAGCCGGCAAGCACCACACCTCCCCGCAGGGCATGAACAGCCGGAGGTCCCGGCGGTGGCGGCGGCGGCGGCGCGGCGGCGGCAGTTCCGGCGGCGGTATCGCCTGACTGCGTTTGCCCACCAGCTGTATGTCACGTGACAACTGTGGAGCCAGGTGTACGCGACGCAGTGGCACTCGTGTGGTCGACGACCGCAGCGCTCGCAAGGCATGCCGCTGCCGTGCGGCCGAGTGCGTGACCGCCACGGCAACACCTTCCGACTGCAGCCTCCGCACGTGGCACTCGTCGAGCAGGAATTCGATCTGCGAGTGACGCCACATCTCGGCCTGGCGCAGCGCCTCGCCTCCCTCGCGTTCCAGTCGCGAGCCCACCGGTCGCAGCAGGTCATCCGCGTCCGACGACGGCGGCGCGGCCGGCGCCTCCGGCCGCCCGAACAGCTGTACCGTCTGTAGTTTGTACTCGGGTTTTAAGTAGCGCGCCTGGCCGGTGCACGGCGCCTCAACACTGAAGCGGAACGTACCCTCGCGCCGGTAGAAGTCGAACAAGAGCTGACGGTGTCGACGGCGGCACAGGTCCGGACCGCCGACTGTCTGCAGTTCGCGCTCGTGACTCTCCAGCTCCAGGAAATCCTGCTCACCAGCGGCAGCTCGCTGCTGGCGGACGAACTGCAACCATTCGGTGAAGACAAACCAGCGCGGGCCGTCCGGCTCGGCCTCGTTCCGCGCCGCAGCCACCTCCGAGTTGCGAATCTCCGTGGCGTCGTCCATCCCGAGGAGCATCTTCAGCGTCACCAGCAGCAGCGCCAGCGCGTCCGCCTCGGGGAGGAACGGGTCCGGCGGCGGCGCGCGACGCGCCACGTTGGCCACCACGTCGGCAAGCCGCGCTGGCAGCGCCAGTTCGGCGAGCAAGCGATGCAGCAGCTGGGCGCAGCGGCGGCTGCGGAGGTGGCGTCAGTCGCAGCTTATCCACCAATGTCTTAAGGGTACCGCGCATACTGAAGGCACACAGCAGCTTCAGGTGTATAAACGGCAGCCACTTGACGGTCACGTCCTCGGGCAGCTCGTTAGCGGCGGAGTAGATGGGTACGACGCCTTGCCGCGCCCACCGCAGTACGTCTGAGAGCCGGCACAGCGGCTCACACTCGGCCAGTGCCAGCCATAGCAGCAGTACGGCTTTCCCCCGTCGTTATTTTGCAGCGGTTGCTGCGTTCGGCGCGCAGCAGGACCTCCCACAGAGACGCTGTAATCTCCGGAAGCTGCGCCGGCGCGCCGCGCGCCACCAGCACCGACGTCCAGCGGTGCAGCAGCTCGTTGAGCGCCTCAGCGAGGCTGAGGAGCGGGCGGACGCCCCGCACCTGCGCGCGCATCTCTCGGCGCCGCTGCCGGTCCGCCAGTGTCTTCTCACTGACCACGGCGTTGCGGACCGTCGTGGCGCCCTGCACGTACATGTCGTCCGTGACCATCTCACGGATATCCTGAGACTGAGTGTGGCACTCGTTGCAGAAGTAGAAGCCATCCTCCAAGGTGAACTGGTCACCGTCGCAGACGTCGCACACTGTCATGGCTGTGGCTGGGGTGTTCACGGAGAATGAAGGTGATAGACTGGTGCCCTTTACTGTGATTGGTAGAGCTCCAATGTCTCGTCAAGAAGATTTATCCATGATGTTCCTGGAAAGGTAAAAATACACGATTAGATGAGAGCATCAAAATACACGATTAGATGAGAGCATCAGGAACAACTTGATCAACAACAACAGCAAATGAACTTAAGATAGGCAGTCACAAATTTCACATAATTTCAGTTACGTAGGTACTTCACAATATTCCTGGTAGTGGTATACTAGTGCTAACCCGTCCGCTCCGCTGGACTATTAGCTGGCAACTCCGGGATGGAGGTATCCGCACCAATTCAGCACGTTAATTCGCCGGACTGGAACTGGAACTGCATAGGACATAATTACCTATTACCCGTCAAGGGATCGTCGCCCCACCATCTCCGGTGCGTCGGTGACTTATCCCATCTCTCACATATGTCCTATGCATAGCTAGCTGGTACCTCCGGGATGGAGGTATCCGCACCAATTCAGCACGTGAATTAACTGGGACTTTTAAACTGAATAAACTGAGCGGTGTCGGATAGAGACAGATAGACAGACGGATAGACATACAGACAGACGGACGCTTATCAAATAGTAATATAGACTAGCGCCTTGTGCTCGCTCCGCGTCGCAATCCCATAGATTCGCAATCCCGATAGATTGTGTGCCGATAGATGGATGGATGTTTGATTGATAGATGGATAACTTTTTTTCCTTTTTTGACTTGTTGGACTTGTTGGACTTCTCACCAGCCCTGGGGGGCAAAGCATCGCGGCGCGCCAGGGACCAATGTATAAATGGCAAATTTGAACGGCGCCCTGACTGGGCTACGCTTGGAAAAAGTTGTGCAAAGTAGCATCATATTATTCGCTGGAGATTCTAGATTGAGCCAAAACGAATTATAAGGTTCCACCTGGTCATTGAATTTCTGGAGAGCAGCTGAAATGATCGGTTACCATGGCCTTATTTGGGATGTAACAACCACGTTATACCGTTCACTTTCCGTTGCAAATGCGACCAAAACTTAGTATATGAAGTATATGAAGCTTAGATCGCATTTGCAACGGAAAGTGAACGGTATAACGTGGCTTTTACACCCCAAATGAGGCCATGGCAACCGATCATGTCAGCTGCTCTCCAGAAATTCCATGACCAGGTGGAACCTTATAATTCATTTGGGTTTAATCTAGAATCTCCAACGAATAATATGATGCTACTTTGCACCACTTTTTCCGAGCGTAGCCCAGTCAGGGCGCCGTTCAAATTTGTCATTTATACATTGGTCCCTATGGCGCCCGCGATATTTTGCCCTCCAGGACGGCTGACGCCACTACACAGTGTGGGAACGGGCCGTCCGGCGTATGCGGCGCGCGAGTTGGTTGTCTAGGTATTATATTGATGGCAGTGATAATTGTGTCCATACTTAAGCAGCGTAAAGGATTTCTGTGTAGCTCTCTAGAGCTCATATGACGTCATCAACCCAAATATTAAAACTTAACTTTTTATTGTTTATTGTTTATTTAGCACATATGAGCAACAGGAGCATGCTCCCAATAAAAGCTCAAGTCAACATATATAATCATCAAAGAATACACATACATAAACACATACATGCATATACATACAAATACACAAGCATCAAAACTGGGAACAGAGTTGAAAAACAATGAAGTGCTAAAGGATCGGATAAAAACAATGCATAATAGTTTCCAGAGCAGTATAAAGTATACGCGAGTCACCCCCACCCCCACCCCCACCAGAGTACGGACAGGAAGACATGTAGTCGTTAAACACTTTGGGCACACGACAAAACACACCTCGTCTAACGGTCTCCTTCATGCCGGGCGGGACATAAAGGAGCGTGCCGGCCATCGCACGAGTCACTCTCGCCGGCACATGCAGCGGAAAGCTCCCGAGCAAGAAGCCAGTCAATTTTTGCAGTGAGAATGTTGTGTACGAAAAGTATGTCATATTGCATCCTTCTATTGGCTAGGCATGGGATTTTAAATAGTGCCAAAAGTTGATCATAATCCAGAGCCCGTGATTGCCGGAAAGAAATTAATGCCAGCCAAATTAGAAACTTGTGTTGAATTTTGTCCAGTCTTTCCAAGTGAGTCTTAGCAGCGCCGCCCCAGATGATGCATCCGCATTCTAGAATCGAGTGGATATTTGCCGAATAAGCTGCCAAGGTTGGTTCCGGTTTCGGTTTTAGTCTTGCCCTAGATATCGCTCCCCCAAAAGGATGGCCAACCTGGAGCGACCTGATTATCACACCTAATATTATGTTCGCCCTACTAACGACTTTATCGATGTGATCTGCAAATGTTAGTTTGGAATCCAACCAAACACCAAGGTCCCGAATAGAGGAGACCTTTTGAAGAGCGTCGCCCTTGATTTTGTAGGTGTTAAGCACCGGCTTTCTTTTCAGTGTCATTGTGAATTATTTACATTTAAATGGATTGAGCTTCAGATTCCAAAGGCACGACCAGTACCAAGCGTGCAAGATCAGCCTGGAGCAGCCTGGAATCGTCCGGAGTGATAATTGTGTGGTATAGCTTCACATCATCAGCGAAAAGGAGACAATTTGTCCCAATAGCATCCGGAAGGTCATTGATAAATAGTGCAAACAGAATTGGCGAGATAATCCCACCCTCTGGCGTCCCAGAGCGTACCGGTGTCCATTGAGAAAACTTTCCGTTGACAATTACCCGCTGTTTTCGGTTACACAGGTAAGAGGATAGCCAGTTGAGAGCGACACCAGAAATTTGGTAGGAATTTTGAAGCTTGTGAAGGAGTAATTTGTGGTTTACGCTCTGAAAAGCCGAGGAATAGTCTGTGTATGTTACGTCGGTTTGATAGCCGGATGCGATTGATTCCCACACAGTTTTTAAAAGGCAAACTATGCTTGTATCACATGACCGGCGTGGGACGAATCCATGTTGATTCGGGGACAACACGGGACCAACATGAGCCAATAGCTCGTCACAAATACAGCGCTCCAGAAGCTTTCCAAACAGCGGGGTAAGCGAGATAGAGCGGTAATTCGATGCCAATTTGTTGGCAATTCTGACACACAACAAATTTATTAAATTTAACACCTGTTTCATGGATTTTTGTTTGTATGTGCTGATTCGAAATCTGATACCCATTTGTGGCGCAAATGAGCCGTTCGGAGGAAACAATTGTAATAACATAATTGAACCTGACAACCTTTACAGCCATTATGGTCGCAGGGACTCACATTTAGAATGCTCTGCTTGCATTCGCTCGCTGCACTGCAGAACCTAACGGGGGCTGTTGCCCCCCCCCCCCCCCCCCCCCCCCCCCCCCCCCAGGACCCCCGACCCTCTTGTAGACAAAAACTAACCCAACAGTGTAAATATATTGTCTGACTGTGTAATATATTGACTGTGTAAGCAGGATAGTCTTGCGATGTTATCCGACCAATCAGCAGCCTCCGACTATTAGCTGGTGATAGTGCACAACAGCATTCCGTCCGGTGAGGAGCAGCGGCCAGTTTGCAAAACATGACAAGTTTCGACAAGATCTTGTTGGGGCAGGGTTGGCACCAAGTACCAACACATCAAAATTGGGGCAGCTTTTGAAAATTTTGTGGCAGCTTTTGAAATTTTTTGGCAGCTTTTAAAATTGTGTGGCAGCATTTGAAATTTTGGGGCAGCTTTTGGAATTTTGGGGCAGCTTCTGATGTTTTTGGGCAGAAGTAACAATTTACCAATTCACACTAGAGAAAACGTGATCGTGAAGATGACCCCCCCCCCCCCCCCCGGTCAACAACAATTGGCTGAAAAGTGAATTCATACTAGATAAAATGTGATTGTGAATATGACCCCCCCCCCCCCCCCCCCCCCCGGTCAACATCATTTGGATGAAAAATGAATTAATACTAGATAAAACATGATCATGAATATGACCCCTCCCCCTGTCAACAGTATTTGCTGATCGAGAGCATAATTTGATCCAGAAAAGCCTGCCCCAAATGGGGCAACTTGCTGTCCCATTTGGGGCAGGATTTGGGCTGCCCCAAATATCTTGTTGATGTGCCTGCCACGTTTTGCTTACTGGAGCGGCAGCAGATGTCAGTAAATATTTAAATTATTATACTGAATAGTTTGTTTGCGCCAACAAGTATATTTGAAATCAGCAAATATAAAAGCTGCAGGGAAACCATTACTTATATCTGTAGCTGCTATTCGACCAACTCCAAAATAATACAAAAATGTGTAACTCATAGGTATAGGCAAATATTGAGGGATTTGGCAGTTGATTTTCTTAGCATAATCATTGTGCATGTGCAATTCTGAGATGCAGTTAGCATGGTCACACCATCAAAAAGTGGCATTAATGATTCAAGTCTGAGTCTGCATGATGAGCTCCGGAGTAAAATGAGCTAATGGCAAAATTTGCAGCGCTCATACATACCAATACATATGATACATACCAATATGTGGACTCAACCACTCAACAATACCCCAAGTACCAACACATACAAATTGGGCAGCTTTTGAAAATTTTGCTGCAGCTTTTGAAATTTTTTGGCAGCTTTTAAAATTGTGTGGCAGCATTTGAAATTTTGGGGCAGCTTTTGGAATTTTGGGGCAGCTTCTGATGTTTTTGGGCAGAAGTAACAATTTACCAATTCACACTAGAGAAAACGTGATCGTGAAGATGACCCCCCCCTGGTCAACAACAATTGGCTGAAAAGTGAATTCATACTAGATAAAACGTGATTGTGAATATGACCCCCCACCCCCCCCCCGGTCAACATCATTTGGATGAAAAATGAATTCATACTAGATAAAACATGATCATGAATATGACCCCTCCCCCTCCCCCTGTCAACAGTATTTGCTGATCGAGAGCATAATTTGATCCAGAAAAGCCTGCCCCAAATGGGGCAACTTGCTGTCCCATTTGGGGCAGGATTTGGGCTGCCCCAAATATCTTGTTGATGTGCCTGCCACGTTTTGCTTACTGGAGCGGCAGAAGATGTCAGTAAATAATTACATTATTATACTGAATAGTTTGTTTGCGCCAACAAGTATATTTGAAATCAGCAAATATAAAAGCTGCAGGGAAACCATTACTTATATCTGTAGCTGCTGTTCGACCAACTCCAAAATAATACAAAAATGTGTAACTCATAGGTATTGGCAAATATTGAGGGATTTGGCAGTTGATTTTCTTAGCATAATCATTGTGCATGTGCAATTCTGAGACGCGGTTAGCATGGTCACACCATCGAAAAGTGGCATTATCAAGTCTGAGTCTGCATGATGAGCTCCGGAGTAAAATGAGCTAACGGCGAAATTTGCAGCACCCATACATACCAATACATATGATACATACCAATACGTGGACTCAACCACTCAACAATAATATCGACAGTAATTCATTTGCAGTTCCACTAAACCAAGACCGTATAAGAGAGGTAGAGTCATCCGGGGATTTTAGCGCCTCAATCGCACTACATTAGCATGACGTCACTGGTACTCTGGTCCGGCTCGACTGTCCCCGCACGCGGCTCGGTGCGGTGTGAATATTTCGAACGGGATACGGATAGTTGCGCCTAAGGTACGATCCTATTTAAGATTACGTTTACCGCGGATAATTATGCCTTCCTTAATCCATGCTAAGGGGGAGACGGCCATGCGCTGTCCGGTATGTGTGAGGGGCGACTGGCGAGACGGCCATTACGCTGCACCGGTCTGACTTGAGGGGTGAGACGGCTATACGCTGCCCCGGTCTGGCTGTCGGCTGAGGGGCGAGACAGCATACGCAGCAGGTCTGACTGAGGGATGAGACGGTCATACACTGCCCCAGATCGGCTGAGGGGAGGGAGACGGTCATACGCTGTCCCGGTCTGGCTGAGGTGCGAGACGGTCATACGCTGCACCGGTCTGACTGAGGGGTGAGACGGCTATACACTGCCCCGGTCCGGAGCTGAGGGAGGGGGAGATGGCCATACGCTGTCTCGGTCTGGCTGAGGTGCGAGACGGTCATACGCTGCACCGGTCTGACTGAGGGGTATGGCAGTCATACACTGCCCCGGTCTGACTGAGGGGCGAGACGGTCATACGCTGCACCGGTCTGACTGAGGGGTGAGACGGCTATACACTGCCCCGGTCCGAAGCTGAGGGAGGGGGAGACGGCCATACGCTGCCCCGGTCTAGCTGAGGGGCGAGACGGCATACGCCGCAGGTCTGACTGAGGGGTAAGACGGACATACGCTGCCCCGGTCCGGCTGAGGGGCGAGACGGTTCAGCCAATCAGATTCAAAAGTAGTCGCGTAAGGATAGACTCGCATTGGAGATGTGCCAATCGGCGGCCGGCGTTCGCTTGCTAGCACCAGTTGCAAGCTGATTGGCTGATGGTATAGCTCTGCCCGGGCTAAAACCAGTACAACATTCTTTCGCCAGCACCGCATTCCTTCGCCAAAAAATCAAATATGTTCGGCTGGACAGTCTTTTCAGTCAAGAAAACTTGCAGATAGGGGTTTCCCAACACGGGCTACAAAACTGCTATCTCAGTTTAAAACGAATGTTGAAGGTGAACTATTTCCTTTAATGTTCAAGATATGTTTAAAAAACAACTTTAAAAAACACAATATTTAAAAAGCCATAGACTTGCAACCAGACTGGTTATTGATTCGACGTTTTTGGAACGATTCAATCATGATTCAATTTGGAATCTGAATGATTCAATCTCCGTTCGATTCACGGATACAATCTTTAAAATTGATTCTTTCCGATTCAAAGAATACAAAAACATATTTGAATCGATTCACGTTTGATTCAGCATTTAAATATATGTGGTGAATTTGTAAAATCAATAAAAATGGAAACATACATATCAGTGATATATATGATCATTAAAACAGTGTTACAGCAATACTATTTCAGTATAAATGAATATAGCCACTGGGACTGCATGTATTTGCACAATTTACCAGTGTATTTGAATGTTAAGAATCGTTAAATCTTTTGATTCAATCAGCCTTGATTTGATGCGGGTTTTAATTCAATCACGATTCATGAATACAAAAATCTGGTGGTAAATCAATTATTTTTTATTCAAGGAATTTTGATTCAACGATTCCCATCGATTCAATCAGTGCCAATAACCAGTCTGCTTGCAACCTAACTACCTAACTTACTTATCTAATGGCGACGACTTCAAATTGCCGCTCGTCAACACCCGTCAAAAGACCGCAAAACGCTCGAAATCGCTGCTGCGGCGACTGGGCTGGCCAGTGGCCACGACTGGACCAGACTACCAGTGACGTCATCGCTAATGCTGAGTCGTCGGCAGCCGATACATGGGGAATCCCGGGATGATACCCCCTGCTACCTACTCACGTGGCTCAATGAAATGCACGCGGATACAGCGCGGAAGCGCGGTATGTTTTGATTTGCCACCTACCTTTGTAGCAGTTGCGCCAAATCTTTCTATACTTTATGTTTGGGTTTTCTTCTTTGGTTCCCTACCCCTTCTACTACCTGTGAATGATAACTGAGACGGGAACTGAGATACGCAGACCAGAGACGCGTAAAGAATATTTATGTGGAACGTGGTCGCCATATTCACAATATTAGCTATTTTGTTGTTCTGGCCTACTCGAAACTTGTCTTGAAGACACACCATCATCCTAACGTAAGGCTGATGCTTATGCATTGTATATCAAGATGATTTATCACGCTGACTGTGTCCTGATATGAATATTTTCCATTTCTTGGCAATACTTAGTTTTTCAGCTCATTCAAGGAGGTAAGGTCGAGTTTTTTTTGAAGAACCGGTAACACCCATGATATGGACAAATCCCCCGCAAGGCCTAGCGTGTTACAGCTCGTTAATTTTCAAGGAGCTACTTGACCTTCAATGCTACTTGGCCAGATTGTCTTATGCATCGGTGCGTGACGTAATTGACCGACCATTGCACGGTATATACGGCCTTTGACCATTGCATCAGATTCAAATGTGTTATATTTCATTTCAAGGTCTTTAACACAACCTCTTATTAATATTTTAAACAAAGAATGTATTAGTTAATGCAATAAATGGGATTAATACGGTTCGGCGACTAACGCTCAGAAATAGTAGCCACTTTGACTTTTAATCCGTTCAGTTCACCACCTTCATCTGCCTTCCACCTCTCACAGCGCCCTTCCACCTCTCACAGCGCCAGCGGCCAGTCCAGGTTTCTGCTCGCTGGCCGACCTCCTCCCTCCTCCGTTCCACTCGATATCGGGTGTTGGTGAGCGGCGATGGAGCTGGCGGAGGCGGCACTTCGACTCCTCGATGGCCAGGACTGGTTTGACCAGCTGCGAGACACGGTGTCGGAGTTGACCTGGGAGGGCGCCGGTCGACCTCGGGGTGCCCTCATCCTGCCAGTCACCGTCCGTGCCGATATCGTGCACACGCTCGACTACTGCTGTAAGCCGCGGCTGAGCTCAGGGCTGTCAGGGTTTTGCCGACAGTTCGCTATTTGTACGGACCCAGTAAACATGCCGACGTCGGGTCGACGTCGGCTGGACGTCGGCCCGATGTCGGCCCGACGTCGGCTACAGGTCGGATATGTCCGCATATGCCGAGGTCCAGCCGAGGTCCAGCCGACGTCGGCATCTCGGCACGGAAAGCAGCTCGGCATGCCGACATCGGGCCGCCGTTGACCCGACGTGTAGCCGATGTTACCCTGACGTCGGGCCGACGTCGGCCCGCTGTTGACCCGACGTGTAGCCGACATTGAGCCGACCTATGCGAAGGTCGGGTCCCAAGCGCTCTGCCAGTAATTACAGAACGCTTTCCAAACTTCAGCAGGCATTCAACCAGTAAGGCGCCGTAGTCGGCGATGAGCGAGCGCGAATGAAATGTATGGTGAATTTCAACTCGATAGGGCAAGTAGTTTCTGAGATACAAAAAAAGGTGCGCACGTACGCACGTGCAGAGGCACCCCATCCCTGACTTGTGGGGAAATTGGCGGCTGGAGGTCCCTAACCATACACCAAATGTGTACACAATCGGCTCAGCAGTTCCTGATATATATAATAGGAGTGTGCACGTGCGCACGTGCAGAGACCCATGACTTGTGGGAAGGCGGCGGCGGAGGGTCCCTAACCACACACCAAATTTGAACACAATCGGCTCAGCCGTTCCTGAGATATAGAATAGGGGTGTGCACATGCGCACGTGCAGAGACACCCATGACTTGTGGGAAAGTGGCGGCTGAGAGGTCCCTAACCACACACCAAATTTGAACACAATCGGCCCAGCCGTTGCGAAGTTTTTGCAAGAAAACACTTTTTAACACCCCTCAGGCGGCACGCGCCACGTGCAGTGGTAATGACCCACATGAGTCGGCACCGGTCTCAAACAGGTTTGGTTGGTTGGGGCTACTCAGCAAAGAAGCCCGCTTGCCAATCGGACGTGCGGTTGCAGAGATATTAGCTTCTCAAAAGCGTCGCCACGGGCCGGGTCGGGCCGGGCCGCTCATAATCCGATTTTTCCATGTCCGTGAAGTTAGCGTCGGATTCGGATTCGAATTCAGCGTCGAGTAGCGATTCGCTTCAAAATCTGGTTACAGGTCAATTTGGGCACGCTGATCACGAAAATAACATTTATTTTGACATTGAAGGTCATCTTCAAGGTCATTTTAAGGTCAAAGGACGGGGCGCCTCAAAACGCCTTTAAGGGTTGCTCCAATTGCAAAAATAATGGTCTGAATCGATTCCCCGGGTCCATATCTAACCTCCGCATTGGCAACCTCACGCGTGCCTTATATCCTTGAGACCATAAAAGGTTCTCGAAGGACGGAGCGCCTCAAAACGCCCTTAACGGCTGTTCTAATTGCAAAAACAATGGTCTCAATCGATTCCTCAGGCCCATATCTAACCTCCGAATTAGAAACCTCACGCGTGCCTCATATCCTTGAGACCATACAAGGTTCTCAAAGGACGGTGCGCCTCAAAACGCCTTTAAGGGTTGCTCCAATTGCAAAAAATGGTCTCAGTCGATTCCTCAGGTCCATATCTAACCTCCGCATTAGAAACCTCACGCGTGCCTTATATCCTTGAGACCATAAAAGGTTCTCGAAGGACGGGGTGCCTCAAAACGCCCTTAACGGCTGTTCCAATTGCAAAAGTAATGGTCTCAGTCGATTCCTCAGGTCCATATCTAACATCCGCATTAGAAACCTCACGCGTGCCTCATATCTTTGAGACCATAAAAGGTTCTCAAAGGACGGGGCGCCTCAAAACACCGTTAACGGCTGCTCCAATTGCAAAAATAATGGTCTCAATCGATTCCCCGGGTTCATATCTAACCTCCGCATTGGCAACCTCACGCGTGCCTTATATCCTTGAGACCATAAAAGGTTCTCAAAGGACGGGGCGCCTCAAAACGCCCTTAACGGTTGTTCCAATTGCAAAAACAATGGCCTCAGTCGATTCCTCAGGTCCATATCTAACCTCCGCATTAGAAACCTCACGCGTGCCTTATATCCTTGAGACCATAAAAGGTTCTCAAAGGACGGGGTGCCTCAAAACGCCATTAAGGGTTGCTCCAATTGCAAAAATAATGGTCTCAATCGATTCCCCTTGTCCATATCTAACCTCCGCATTGGCAACCTCACGCGTGCCTTATATCCTTGAGACCATAAAAGGTTCTCAAAGGACGGGGCGCCTCAAAACGCCCTTAACGGCTGTTCCAATTGCAAGAGTAATGGTCTCATTCGTTTCCTCAGGTCTATATCTAACCTCCACATTAGAAACTTCACGCGTGCCTCATATCCTTGAGACCATAAAAGGTTCTCAAAGGACGGAGCGCCTCAAAACGCCTTTAAGGGTCGCTCCAATTGCAAAAATAATGATCTCAATCGAATCCCCGGGTCCATATCTAACATCCGCATTGGCAACCTCACGAGTGATATTTATAATGCGGTGGTTAGATATGGACCTGATTAATCGACTGAAACCATTGTGTTTGCAATTAGAAGAGCCGTTAAGGGCGTTTTGAGGCGCCCCGTCCTTTGAGAACCTTTTATGGTCTCAAGGATATGAGGCACGCGTGAGGTTTCTAATGCGGAGGTTAGATATGGACCCGGGGAATCGATTGAGACCATTATTTGTGCAATTGGAGCAACCCTTAAAGGCGTTTTGAGGCGCCCCGTCCTTTGAGAACCTTTTATGGTCTCAAGGATATGAGGCACGCGTGAGGTTTCTAATGCGGAGGTTAGATATGGACCTGAGGAATCGACTGAGACCATTATTTTTGCAATTGGAGTAACCCTTAAAGGCGTTTTTAGGCACCCCGTCCTTTGAGAACCTTTTATGGTCTCAAGGATATGAGGCACGCGTGAGATTTCTAATGCGGAGGTTAGATATGGACCTGAGGAATCGACTGAGACCATTGCTTTTGCAATTGGAAGAGACGTTAAGGGCGTTTTGAGGCGCCCCGTCCTTTGAGAACCTTTTATGGTCTCAAGGATATAAGGCACGCGTGAGGTTGCCAATGCGGAGGTTAGATATGGACCCGGGGAATCGATTGAGACCATTATTTTTGCAATTGGAGCAACCCTTAAAGGCGTTTTGAGGCGCCCGTCCTTTGAGAACCTTTTATGGTCTCAAGGATATAAGGCACGCGTGAGGTTTCTAATGCGGAGGTTAGATATGGACCTGAAGAATCGACTGAGACCTTTGTTTTTGCAATTGGAACAGCCGTTAAGGGCGTTTTGAGGCGCCCGGTCCTTTGAGAACCTTTTATGGTCTCAAGGATATAAGGCACGCGTGATGTTGCCAATGCGGAGGTTAGATATTTACATGGGGAATCGATTGAGACCATTATTTTTGCAATTGGAGCAACCTTTAAAGGCGTTTTGAGGCGCCCCGTCCTTTGAGAACCTTTTATGGTCTCAAAAATATGAGGCACGCGTGAGGTTTCTAATGCGAAGGTTAGATATGGACCTGAAGAATCGACTGAGACCATTGTTTTTGCAATTGGAACAGCCGTTAAGGGCTTTTTGAGGCGCCCCGTCCTTTGAGAACCTTTTATGGTCTCAAGGATATAAGGCACGCGTGAGGTTGCCAATGCGGAGGTTAGATATGGACCCGGGGAATCGATTGAGACCATTATTTTTTTGCAATTAGAGCAACCCTTAAAGGCGTTTTGAGGTGCCCCGTCCTTTGAGAACCTTTTATGGTATCAAGGATATGAGGCACGCGTGAGGTTTCTAATGCGGAGGTTAGATATGGACCTGAGGAATCGACTGAGACCATTACTTTTGCAATTGGAACAGCCGTTAAGGGCGTTTTGAGGCGCCCCGTCCTTTGAGAACCTTTTATGGTCTCAAGGATATAAGGCACGCGTGAGGTTGCTAATGCGGAGGTTAGATATGGACCCGAGGAATCGATTGAGACCATTATGTTTGCAATTGGAGTAACCCTTAAAGGCGTTTTGAGGCGCCCCGTCCTTTGATAACCTTGTATGGTCTCAAGGATATAAGGCACGCGTGAGGTTTCTAATGCGGAGGTTAGATATGGACCTGAGGAATCGACTGAGACCTTTGTTTTTGGAATTGGAAGAGCCGTTAAGGGCGTTTTGAGGCGCCCCGTCCTTTGAGAACCTTTTATGGTCGCAAGGATATAAGGCACGCGTGAGGTTGCCAATGCGGAGGTTAGATATGGACCGGGAGAATCGATTGAGACCATTATTTTTGCAATTGGAGCAACCCTTAAAGGCGTTTTGAGGCGCCCCGTCCTTTGATAACCTTTTATGGTCTCAAAGATATGAGGCACGCGTGAGGTTTATAATGCGGAGGTTAGGGATGGACCTGAGGAATCGACTGAGACCATTACTTTTGCAATTGGAACAGCCGTTAAGGGCGTTTTGAGGCGCGCCGTCCTTTGAGAACCTTTTATGGTCTCAAGGATATAAGGCACGCGTGAGATTTCTAGTGCGGAGGTTAGATATGGACCTGAGGAATCGACTGAGACCATTGTTTTTGCAATTGGAAGAGCCGTTAAGGGCGTTTTGAGGCGCCCCGTCCTTTGAGAACCTTTTATGGTCTCAAGGATATGAGGCACGCGTGAGGTTTCTAATGCGAAGGTTAGATATGGACCCGGGGAATCGATTGAGACCATTATTTTTTGCAATTGGAGCAACCCTTAAAGGCGTTTTGAGGCGCCCCGTCCTTTGAGAACCTTTTATGGTCTCAAGGATATGAGGAACGCGTGAGGTTTCTAATGCGGAGGTTAGATATGGACCTGAGGAATCGACTGAGACCATTGTTTTGCAATTGGAACAGCCGTTAAGGGCGTTTTGAGGCGCCCCGTCCTTTGACCTTGAAAATGACCTTGAAGATGACCTTGAATGTCAAAATAAATGTTATTTTCGTGATCAGCGTGCCCCAATTGACCTGTAACCAGATTTTGGAGCGAATCGCTACTCGACGCTGAATTCGAATCTGAATCCGACGCTAACTTCACGGACATGATTTTTCCCATATACCACGGAAGGACGAGCGAGCGCTTCGCGCTCGCTCGTAAACAGTAAAGGCGGCCGCGCACTAGGCCATTCGGCGCGCGATATACTGCGACATTCCGCCTCGGAAAATCGCGTCGATACCGCTGAATATCGTCCTTGTTCCGGCGGATTCGGCGCTGTCTGCTCGCGAGATTCCGCCCCGCCGACCTACAGCATGTCGCAACCTGTGCCTACAGCCTGTCACAAGGGAAATTAATGATGGACATTTTTCGACGAAGATGTAAGTTTAGAACCACGAAACTTTTAGATAACAAATTTCACAGCGGCAAGAGCATGCTGTGCAAAATGTGTACCTCTGTCTTGCATATATTCGCCACTGTTGCCTGATCAATTTTGTTGTCCGCGGCTCCGCGGCGTTCAGTCGCGGAAAAAAGCTCGTTCGAATCAGCTTTTTTCCGCCGGTTCGCAGATGGCCGGCCGACGACATTCGTCCGCGATTTTTGACGTTTCGGCTGACGCGAACGCGGAAAGTCGCTAAAAATACGCGGAAAGTCGTAGCGTTATCGCGACCTCCGCGCGCCGAATGGCCTAGTGAGCGGCCGCCTTAACACATTTATCCGAACTCGGCAGTTGGTCGCGTTGTACAGCCATTGTCGCACCAGCGTTTCCACATCTTGCAAAGCCGTGCTTCAAGGCAGGCACTTAGCCAAGGGGGGAGCGGCGGGTGCGCCCCCCCCCCCCCCCCATGCACACATGTGACGTTCATGTCGTCCCAAGCAATCACGGACAGCACATATTTGTTATTTTAAACAAAAATCCCCCATTTTACATCCCCTAAATACGCCTATGATTTTTTATTTTGTTTTTTGTCTTTTGATATATTGAAGACCAGTACATTTGAAGTTCAAAAACGTTTCGGGCATGAACATCGGTCAAACCACATGGCCGCAATGACCTTTAAAAAAAATGTTTCGTAGTTTTTGCCCCCTGCCCCCCCCCCCCCCCCCCCCCCCCCCCATTAAAAAATGGGGGTCCCAAACTTTTTGGGGGGTCCAAAATTTGTGGGGTCCAATCTTGTCATGAAGAATCGAATGGCGTTTTCCCCGTCGAAATCGACCGAGCGGTTCTCGATATCTCTGGGGGAGGGGGGGGGGGGCAGAATCTGCCCCCCGCAGGTTAACGCAATTTTAGCCGCCCTCAGGGAATAGGGTTACGTTACTTACGAGCATAGGTATGCTAGGAAAGCCGACATCTGCCGACGTCGGCCCGATGTCGGCATGCCGAGTTGC
Organism: Chirona hameri; assembly: GCA_036785665.1. Lineage (NCBI taxonomy): Eukaryota > Metazoa > Arthropoda > Thecostraca > Balanomorpha > Balanidae > Chirona > Chirona hameri. The sequence goes on from JAXIVJ010004616.1 coordinate 18,379, forward strand.
TTTCAGTGCCGAGATGCCGGCGTCGGCCCGACGTCGGCTGGACCTCGGCATATGCGGACATATCCGACGTGTAGCCGACGTCGGGCCGACATCGGGCCGATGTCCAGCCGACATCGGAATGCCGCTGCCGAGATGCCGATATCTGCCGACGTCGGCACGTTTACTGGGGAGTTAGATGAGGTCTTTTGTACGAATTATGTACACGGGTGAAGCTTCCTATTCAAATGTTGGGGTGACCTATATGACATTTTACCCCACCAAATTTTTTGCTGAAAAGCTCCACCCATGAATTGATGTATATGTGATCCGTTTGAGCATGTGATCTTATCGCACTCACAAATCATTTATCGACGCAACGGTTAATTCTTCGATCCAGCGCAGTGGCGGCGGATCGTATTTTCGGATGAGGGCCCCTCGACCAAAGGGCCCCCTCCCACGGCCAAAGCCCCCCCCCCCCCAAAAAAAAGCACATTGCCGCGAAATGGTATCTCCCCGGATTTAGGCCACTATATTTTGCAGGGCCCCTAAATGGTCGCACAAAAACGTCGGACAGGTCCATGTTGAAATCTCAGGCCTTCTGAGGGCCCATCAGGTCTATCGAGGGTTCCCCTCAGGCCGACTGAGGACCTTCTGTCGGCCTTTGAAAGACCCTCAGGCTGGCTGAGGGCACAACGGGGCCCTTGGTCATTGTTTCGGTTAAAACAAATCGAACCAACTTCTTGGAGGGCCCCTCTTACAAATGTATGGGGGGAATCATATGTTTGCCCCCCCCCCCAACTTCTTGAATGGGGCGGCAGTCCCCTCCCCCCGCCTTATCCGTTGCCACTGATCCAGCTAAATTGCAGAATCCACAAAAACGTTTGCATTTTTGATTCGTTTTAATTTGTTGTTTTTTTCGGTGTCTCTCATAGAAAACGTTACGTACAGAAAATAACTGGTCCTATTTTATCGACCGTTACGTACAGAAAATAACTGGTCCTATTTTATCGACCGTTACGTACAGAAAATAACTGGTCCTATTTTATCGACCGTTACGTACAGAAAATAACGTCCTATTTTATCGACCGTTACGTACAGAAAATAACTGGTCCTATTTTATCGACCGTTACGTACAGAAAATAACGTCCTATTTTATCGACCGTTACGTACAGAAAATAACTGGTCCTATTTTATCGACCGTTACGTACAGAAAATAACGTCCTATTTTATCGACCGTTACGTACAGAAAATAACTGGTCCTATTTTATCGACCGTTACGTACAGAAAATAACTGGTCCTATTTTATCGACCGTTACGTACAGAAAATAACTGGTCCTATTTTATCGACCGTTACGTACAGAAAATAACTGGTCCTATTTTATCGACCGTTACGTACAGAAAATAACTGGTCCTATTTTATCGACCGTTACGTACAGAAAATAACTGGTCCTATTTTATCGACCGTTACGTACAGAAAATAACTGGTGCTATTTTATCGACCGTTACGTACAGAAAATAACTGGTCCTATTTTATCGACCGTTACGTACAGAAAATAACTGGTCCTATTTTATCGACCGTTACGTACAGAAAATAACTGGTCCTATTTTATCGACCGTTACGTACAGAAAATAACTGGTCCTATTTTATCGACCGTTACGTACAGAAAATAACTGGTCCTATTTTATCGACCGTTACGTACAGAAAATAACTGGTGCTATTTTATCGACCGTTACGTACAGAAAATAACTGGTGCTATTTTATCGACCGTTACGTACAGAAAATAACTGGTCCTATTTTATCGACCGTTACGTACAGAAAATAACTGGTCCTATTTTATCGACCGTTACGTACAGAAAATAACTGGTCCTATTTTATCGACCGTTACGTACAGAAAATAACTGGTCCTATTTTATCGACCGTTACGTACAGAAAATAACTGGTGCTATTTTATCGACCGTTACGTACAGAAAATAACTGGTGCTATTTTATCGACCGTTACGTACAGAAAATAACTGGTCCTATTTTATCGACCGTTACGTACAGAAAATAACTGGTCCTATTTTATCGACCGTTACGTACAGAAAATAACTGGTCCTATTTTATCGACCGTTACGTACAGAAAATAACTGGTCCTATTTTATCGACCGTTACGTACAGAAAATAACTGGTCCTATTTTATCGACCGTTACGTACAGAAAATAACTGGTCCTATTTTATCGACCGTTACGTACAGAAAATAACTGGTCCTATTTTATCGACATCACGGAGAGAACATCGTACGGGCGTGGAACGCAGAATTGTAACCAGACATGGGCCATGCCCCCAGGCGTTTTACCATTGCATGCAGATTGTGGTAACGGACAATGCGCTCTAGCACTTAGGCGCATTGCAACTTATTGCTCCTTACTTGCTTCTTCACATGTAAGTTTTTCCGTTGATCAAAGTATCAGAACACCGTGAAAATAGCCAAAGATCCTATGGATCCTACGGATCCTAGGGGCTGCCCCTAGGAAAAATAGGATCTTTGGTTATTTTCACGGTGTTCTGATACTTTGATCAACGGAAAAACTTACATGTGAAGAAGTAAGTAAGGAGCAATAAGTTGCAATGCGCCTAAGTGCTAGAGCGCATTGTCCGTTACCACAATCTGCATTCAATGGTAAAATGCCTGGGGCATGGCCCATGTCTGCTTGTAACGACTCAAATTTGTTTTGAGTCGACTCAAGTCTGACTCAACAGCCGAAAAACTGACTCCACTCTTATGACTCAAGTGCTATTTAACAAAGAAAAATGTATCGACCTAACTCTTGACTCAAGTGCTGTTTTTTTTAATTGAATCGACTCGACTCTTGACTCAAGTGCTGTTTTCAACAATTGAATCGACTCGGCTCAAAAATATGTTTGAGTCGACTCAATTTGACTCATCACCACAAGTTGAATTGTGTTGACCGGGGGGGGGGGGGGAGTCAGCAGTTGTCAGCAGAATCGCGATTGTCAGCAGAATCGCGTTTTATCTAGTGTAAAACTCAAATTTGTTTGAGTCGACTCAAGTCTGACTCAAAGGCCGAAAAACTGACTCGACTCTTGACTCAATTGCTGATTCAAACCAATTGAATCGACTCGACTCATGACTCATCCAAAAATGTCCGACTCATGAGTCGATTCATGCCTCAACTCTGAGTCGGTTACAAGTTTGGTGGAACGCATCGTAATTGAAGCGCTATGCGTATTTAAATTATTCCAATGACGTGCCTGTGCGCCTGGGCCAACAGACGACCTGGCGGAGCTGATGGTGAAACAGCCTCGACAAGCAGTGAAGCTGTTCCAGCAGCTGACCTGTCAGGCCGTGGCCGCGCTGAACCTGCTTCCTGGGGTCACCCTGAAGCCTGCCCAGGTCAGTCAGTCAGTCAGTCAGTCAGTCAGTCAGTCAGTCAGTCAGTCAGTCAGTCAGTCAGTCAGTCAGTCAGTCAGTCAGTCAGTCAGTCAGTCAGTCAGTCAGTCAGTCAGTCAGTCAGCCAGTCAGTCAGTCAGTCAGCCAGCCAGCCAGCCAGCCAGCCAGCCAGTCAGCCAGTCAGTCAGTCAGTCAGTCAGTCAGTCAGTCAGTCAGTCAGTCCGTCAGTCAGTCAGTCAGTCAGGCAGGCAGTCAGTCAGTGAGTCAGTCCGTCAGTCCGTCAGTCCGTCAGTCCGTCAGTCCGTCAGTCCGTCAGTCCGTCAGTCCGTCAGTCTGTCAGTCCGTCAGTCCGTCAGTCCGTCAGTCCGTCAGTCCGTCAGTCCGTCAGTCCGTCCGTCCGTCCGTCCGTCCGTCCGTCCGTCCGTCCGTCCGTCCGTCCGTCCGTCCGTCCGTCCGTCCGTCCGTCCGTCCGTCCGTCCGTCCGTCCGTCCGTCCGTCCGTCCGTCCGTCCGTCCGTCCGTCCGTCCGTCCGTCCGTCCGTCCGTCCGTCCGTCCGTCCGTCAATCAGTCAGTCAGTCAGTCAGTCAGTCAGTCAGTCAGTCAGTCAGTCAGTCAGTCAGTCAGTCAGTCAGTCAGTCAGTCAGTCAGTCATGCAGCTTGGTGATCCTGCGTGGGAGTCTAGGGTACGTTCTGGCGATGGTTTAGGTCGCACTTGTCATTGACGTTTCTGAGACCTTGGTGACCTTGTTAACCTCGATGGCCTTGGTTTCCTCAGTGACATCGGTGGCATTGGTGATCTTGGTAACTTCAGTGACCTTGGTGACCTTGGCGATAGCTTCGACCTCGGTGACCTTTGTGCCCTCGGTGACCCCGATGCTCTCTGTGGCCTTGGTGACCTCGGTGACCTCGGTGACCTATGTCGTCACCAGGTGCTGGTGAACCTGCGGCCGTACAACCTGGTGTGCTCGGCTGCGTCTCTGACCGAGGTTACCGGTCACCTGATCAGCTGCAGAGGCATCCTCATCTCCCTCACCCTGCCGACCAAGTGCCTGTGAGTGACACGCTGACACTCCCACAGCTGACACGCTGACACTCCCACAGCTGACACGCTGACACTCCCGCAGCTGACACTCCCGCAGCTGACACTCTGACACGCTGACACTCCCGCAGCTGACACGCTGACACTCCCACAGCTGACACGCTGACACTCCCGCAGCTGACACTCTGACACGCTGACACTCCCGCAGCTGACACGCTGACACGCTGACACTCCCGCAGCTGACACAGTGACACGCTGACCCTCCCGCAACTGACACGCTGACATGCTGACACTCCCGCAGCTGACACGCTGACAATCCCGCAGCTGACACTCTGACACGCTGACGTTCCCACAGTTGACACGCTGACACTATGACACGCTGACGTTCCCACAGTTGACACGCTGACACTCCCGCAGCTGACACGCTGACACTCCCGCAGCTGACACTCTGACACGCTGACACTCCCGCAGCTGACACTCTGACACGCTGACACTCCCGCAGCTGACACGCTGACACTCCCGCAGCTGACACTCTGACACGCTGACACTCCCGCAGCTGACACGCTGACAATCCCGCAGCTGACACGCTGACACTCCCGCAGCTGACACTCTGACACGCTGACACTCCCGCAGCTGACACGCTGACAATCCCGCAGCTGACACTCTGACACTCCCGCAGCTGACACTCTGACACGCTGACGTTCCCACAGTTGACACGCTGACACTCCCGCAGATGACACGCTGACACTCCCGCAGCTGACACGCTGACACTCCCGCAGCTGACACGCTGACACTCTGACACTCCCGCATCTGACACGTTGACACGCTGGCACTCCCGCAGCTGACACGCTGACACTCTCGCAGCTGACACGTTGACACTCCCTCAGCTGACACTCTGACACTCTGACACTCCCGCAGCTGACACGCTGACACTCTGACACTCCCGCTGCTGACACGTTGACACGCTGGCACTCCCGCAGCTGACACTCTGACACGCTGACACTCCCTCAGCTGACACTCTGACACTCCCGCAGCTGACACGTTGACACTCCCGCAGCTGACACGTTGACACTCCCGCAGCTGACACTCTGACACGCTGACACTCCCTCAGCTGACACTCTGACACTCCCGCAGCTGACACGTTGACACTCCCGCAGCTGACACGCTGACACTCTGACACTCCCGCAGCTGACACTCTGACACGCTGACACTCCCGCAGCTGACACGTGGACACGCTGACAGTCCCGCAGCTGACACGCTGAGACGCTGACACTCCCGCAGCCGACACTCTGACACGCTGACACTCCCGCAGCTGACACTGACACATTGACACTCCCGCAGCTGACACGCTGACACTCCCGCAGCTGACACTCTGACACTCCCGCAGCTGACACGCTGACACACTGACACTCCCGCAGTTGACACTCTGACACATTGACACTCCCGCAGCTGACACGCTGACACACTGACATTCCCGCAGTTGACACTGACACAGTGACACTCCCGCAGCTGACACTCTGACACGCTGACACTCCTGCAGCTGACACTCTGACACATTGACACTCCCGCAGCTGACACGCTGACACTCCCGCAGCTGACACTCTGACACTCCCGCAGCTGACACGCTGACACACTGATACTCCCGCAGTTGACACTCTGACACATTGACACTCCCGCAGCTGACACGCTGACACGCTGACACTCTGACACTCTGACACATTCACACTCCCGCAGCTGACACGCTGACACTCCCGCAGCTGACACGCTGACACACTGACATTCCCGCAGTTGACACTCTGACACAGTGACACTCCCGCAGCTGACACGCTGACACGCTGACACTCTCGCAGCTGACACTCTGACACATTGACACTCCCGCAGCTGACACGCTGACACTCCCGCAGCTGACACGCTGACACTCACGCAGCTGACACGTTGACACTCTCGCAGCTGACACTCCCGCAGCTGACACTCGACACTCCCGCAGCTGACTGCAGTTAGAGCGGGCTCGATGGCTTGCGGTCACACACAGCCAAATGTTATGCCAGTGATCGCACATCCGTCTTCCCTAACCGATTCTGCTCTGGTACAGCGTGGCTCGTACTGATTTCTGCTCTGACCTGTCTGATGTCAATATGTTCAGGCAGAGTTTCGTTGTACCCAGTCTAACATCTGGCACCAATATCACTCCATCTTGTTTGGGTGTTGACTTTGGTCTCGTTGACAGTCCGGCCGTGTAATTGTGCCGGCAGAGAGTGTATGCGGTTCGTCTGTGAGAACTCGTTGACAGGTGTCAGGTGTAATTGTGCCGGCAGAGAGTGTATGCGGTTCGTCTGTGAGAACTCGTTGACAGGTGTCAGGTGTAATTGTGCCGGCAGAGAGTGTATGCGGTTCGTCTGTGGGTGAGAACTCGTTGACAGGTGTCAGGTGTAATTGTGCCGGCAGAGAGTGTATGCGGTACGTCTGTGAGAACTCGTTGACAGGTGTCAGGTGTAATTGTGCCGGCAGAGAGTGTATGCGGTTCGTCTGTGGGTGAGAACTCGTTGACAGGTGGCAGGTGTAATTGTGCCGGCAGAGTGTGTATGCGGTTCGTCTGTGAGAACTCGTTGACAGGTGTCAGGTGTAATTGTGCCGGCAGAGTGTGTATGCGGTTCGTCTGTGAGAACTCGTTGACAGGTGTCAGGTGTAATTGTGCCGGCAGAGAGTGTGTGCGGTTCGTCTGTGAGAACTCGTTGACAGGTGTCAGGTGTAATTGTGCCGGCAGAGAGTGTATGCGGTTCGTCTGTGATAACTCGTTGACAGGTGTCAGGTGTAATTGTGCCGGCAGAGAGTGTGTGCGGTTCGTCTGTGATAACTCGTTGACAGGTGTCAGGTGTAATTGTGCCGGCAGAGAGTGTATGCGGTTCGTCTGTGAGAACTCGTTGACAGGTGTCAGGTGTAATTGTGCCGGCAGAGAGTGTGTGCGGTTCGTCTGTGAGAACTCGTTGACAGGTGACAGGTGTAATTGTGCCGGCAGAGAGTGTATGCGGTTCGTCTGTGAGAACTCGTTGACAGGTGTCAGGTGTAATTGTGCCGGCAGAGAGTGTATGCGGTTCGTCTGTGAGAACTCGTTGACAGGTGGCAGGTGTAATTGTGCCGGCAGAGAGTGTATGCGGTTCGTCTGTGAGAACTCGTTGACAGGTGTCAGGTGTGATTGTGCCGGCAGAGAGTGTGTGCGGTTCGTCTGTGAGAACTCGTATTGTGCAGAGGAGCGGATCAGTGTGCTCGAGCCCGGCCGGCCCCCGCCCGGCACCTTCACCGACTGCCCAAACTGTGGTGCCAACATGAGGTCAGTGCGATTGTGGGAACCGTGGCGCCAACATGGGGTCAGTTTGTGAACAGAGCACTGGCTAGACGCGACACGACTGGGCGAGGTAACATTCGCTGTCAGGGCGCCCATAAACGTTAATAGAGTCACACATTATGGTGTACTACAGTGGCAGGATGTCCTAGAATTGGGTTTGCTCGGGGTCGGGATGGAGCTCATGAGGCAAGGTGATGTGATGTGCGGGATAATGTGTGATTCATGCTGATTTGTTCAAATATCGATCAATATTTACGCATTTCCTCATCCAAGGTGGTGCAGTAGCAAACAAATATCAAACTGTAGCGACCCAAATCCTGTTTTCGGGTGGCGATTGGTGCCATGAGTCCAGTTAGGATTGATTGGTGATGACTGGTGAAAATTGTCGGTTGGCTGTTCGTCACAGGGAGGATGTTGGCTGCCGCCGTGTCTCGGAGGTGATGGAGGGATTCCTCGTGCCGCTAGAGGCGCTAGAGTCGCCTCTCAAACCACGCAGAGGTCGCCACCAGTCGGTCCGAGTCGTCTTCAGGGGTAAGCATGTTTCGAAAGTCGCTGTGTCCCGTCGTTCTTATATTACGTCCAAGGTAAGATATAAGAAGTTAGGAAGGATGAAAAGAAACGCATTGCACCGACCTCAAATCACCAGTGACCCGTGTTTTGAGTTTTGGCCTTTGACGGTCTGACCTGAGGTAGATGATCTATGTACGGAATTTCTTACCTCGCGTGATCCCGACCTCCTCTGACCTGTGTACCTATACCTATCATATAACTTGTGCATGATTGACCTCACTTAGTCTCTGTACTAACTCCTGACCTCATGTGGTTAGTGTACTGACCTCAGGTGACCTCTGACGTCTGACCTCAGGTGACCTCTGACGTCTGACCTCAGGTGACCTCTGACGTCTGACCTCAGGTGACCTCTGACGTCTGACCTCAGATGACCTCTGATCTGACCTCAGGTGACCTGTGCTCGGACCTGCACCTGGGCGGTCGGTACCATGTCGTGGGGAGACTGGTGAAACACTCTGGGTCGGCTGCACGCGTCACTCTGGAAGCTGCCAGCGTGCGGCCCATCCCGCTCTCGATCTACGCTCAGCCGCTGGCCTGCGCCATATCGCCGGTCAGTGGTTCAGCTCCCCTGGGTCGCGTCCTGGTGTTCATGTTTTTTGTTTCAGCTGCAAGCTCTTTGAACGTTGAGGGCTGCATTCCAACAAAGCTCGTAAGTGCGTGGGCGAGTGCATCAATTGACAGGGGAGTGCCAGTGATTGAAAGTCTCCCGCCGCGCTGTAGCATGTTCATACTGACCCAGGGTCCTAGGATTGCTTTGGAGATGGGGTGCGGAGTGGAAAATGTTAGCTAAAAATAAGCATAGAGTGGAAAATTCAACCGAAAAACATATGTACTCAGCTTTATCAATATCGAATTACCCGCTCACCAGAATTAGTTATTAGGTTCCCTATGCCAATTCTTACCTCCTGTCTTTCCCTCTACAGGCTGTCCCCATCATTACATCTATGGCACTTAGAATACTATTACATCCAGAAATCAGTATCAGGGTTCAAATTATCCAATATATTTTACAATAAGGAGTGGAAAATTCACAGTAAAACTCGGGAAAAAGAGTGGAAACTAGTATACATAGGGTGTCGTTTTCCACCCAAATTGCCCAATGCTAGGACACTGTACTGACCTCTGGTATCTTGTGACGGCACCCAGTCGTTTCTCAGTGTGTGTGTGTGTGTGTGTGTCTTGTGTGTCTGACCAGTGTGTGCCTTCCATCCACCAGGTGATTGAGACGCTGTACCACGACCGCCGCTTCTCACCGTGGAGTTTCTCCCTCAGCCTGGCCTACGTGTTCGGCAGCCGGCTGTCTCCGGCCGGCACCTACTTCAGACTGAAGCTGGGCATGCTGCTCAGCCTGGTGGCCTGCGGAGCCATCCGGGTAGGTAGCCGGGGGAGGGAGGGCCATCCGGGTAGGTAGCCGGGGGAGGGAGGGGCCATCCGGGTAGGTAGCCAGGGGAGGGAGGGGCCATCCGGGTAGGTAGCCGGGGGAGGGAGCGAGCCATCCGGGTAGGTAGCCGGGGGAGGGAGGGGGCCATCCGGGTAGGTAGCCGGGGGAGGGAGGGGGTCATCCGGGTAGGTAGCCAGGGGAGGGAGGGGGCCATCCGGGTAGGTAGCCGGGGGAGGGAGTGGGCCATCCGGGTAGGTAGCCGGGGAAGGGAGGGGACCATCCGGGTAGGTAGCCGGGGGAGGGAGGGGCCATCCGGGTAGGTAGCCGAGGGAGGGGCCATCCGGGTAGGTAGCTGGGGGAGGGAGGGGGCCATCCGGGTAGGTAGCCGGGGGAGGGAGGGGCCATCCGGGTAGGTAGCCGGGGGAGGGAGGGGGCCATCCGGGTAGGTAGCCGGGGAGGGAGGGGGTTATCCGGGTAGGTAGCCGGGGGAGGGAGGGGGTCATCCGGGTAGGTAGCCGGGGGAGGGAGCGAGCCATCCGGGTAGGTAGCCGGGGGAGGGAGGGGGCCATCCGGGTAGGTAGCCGGGGGAGGGAGGGGGCCATCCGAGTAGGTAGCCAGGGGAGGGAGGGGGCCATCCGGGTAGGTAGCCGGGGGAGGGAGTGGGCCATCCGGGTAGGTAGCCGGGGAAGGGAGGGGACCATCCGGGTAGGTAGCCGGGGGAGGGAGGGGCCATCCGGGTAGGTAGCCGAGGGATGGGCCATCCGGGTAGGTAGCCGGGGGAGGGAGGGGGCCATCCGGGTAGGTAGCCGGGGGAGAGAGGGGATCATCCGGGTAGGTAGCCGGGGAGGGACGGGGTCATCCGGGTAGGTAGCCGGGGGAGGGAGGGGGTCATCCGGGTAGGTAGCCGGGGGAGGGAGGGGGTCATCCGGGTAGGTAGCCGGGGAGGGAGGGGGCCATCCGGGTAGGTAGCTGGGAAGAGGGGGCCATCCGGGTAGGTAGCGGGGGAGGGAGGGGGTCACCTGGGTAGGTAGCCGGGGGAGGGGGCCATCCGGGTAGGTAGCCGGGGGAGGGAGGGGGCCATCCGGGCAGGTAGCCGGGGGAGGGAGGGGGTCACCCAGGTAGGTAGCCGGGGGGAGGGGGTCATCCGGGTAGGTAGCCGGTGGAGGGAGGGGGCCATCCGGGTAGGTAGCCGGGGGAGAGAGGGGGTCGCCCGGGTAGGTAGCGGGGAGGGGGCCATCCGGGTAGGTAGCCGGGGGAGGGAGGGAGCCATCCGGGTAGGTAGCCGGGGGAGGGGGATGAAGGCCTCCGGTTATGTACTACGAACGGCTGGAGGGAGGGAGAGGTTGGCTGCGGAGCTGCCATCCGGGTTACGTGTCGCTGCCAAGAGCTGGAGGCTCCACATTGATTGCTCAATTGATTTCCGTGTTACAGACTGGCAACTGAGGGTGTGGCTGGCAACTGAGGGTGTGGCTGGCAACTGAGGGTGTGGCTGTCCTGGCAGCTGAGGGTGTGGCTGTCCTGGCAGCTGAGGATGTGGCTGTCCTGGCAGCTGAGGGTGTGGCTGTCCTGGCAGCTGAGGATGTGGCTGGCAGCTGAGGGTGTGGCTGGCAGCTGAGGGTGTGGCTGTCCTGGCAGCTGAGGGTGTGGCTGTCCTGGCAGCTGAGGATGTGGCTGTCCTGGTAGCTGAGGGTGTGGCTGTCCTGGCAGCTGAGGATGAGGCTGTCCTGGCAGCTGAGGGTGTGACTGTCCTGGCAGCTGAGGGTGTGTCTGTCCTGGCAGCTGAGGGTGTGGCTGTCCTGGCAGCTGAGGATGTGGCTGTCCTGGCAGCTGAGGGTGTGGCTGTCCTGGCAGCTGAGGATGTGGCTGTCCTGGCAGCTGAGGGCGTGACTGGCAGCTGAGGGTGTGTGTGTCCTGGCAACTGAGGGTGTGGCTGGCAGCTGAGGGTGTGGCTGTCCTGGCAGCTGAGGGTGTGGCTGTCCTGGCAGCTGAGGATGTGGCTGTCCTGGCAGCTGAGGGTGTGGCTGTCCTGGCAGCTGAGGGTGTGGCTGTCCTGGCAGCTGAGGGTGTGGCTGTCCTGGCAGCTGAGGGTGTGGCTGTCCTGGCAGCAGAGGGTGTGGCTGTCCTGGCAGCTGAGGGTGTGGCTGTCCTGGCAGCTGAGGGTGTGGCTGGCAGCTGAGGGTATGGCTGGCAGCTGAGGGTGTGGCGGTCCTGGCAGCTGAGGGTGTGGCTGGCCTGGCAACTGAGGGTGTGGCTGTCTTGGCAGCTGAGGGTGTGACTGGCCTGGCAGCTGAGGGTGTGACTGGCAGCTGAGGGTGTGGCTGGCAGCTGAGGGTGTGGCGGTCCTGGCAGCTGAGGGTGTGGCTGTCCTGGCAGCTGAGGGTGTGGCTGGCAGCTGAGGGTGTGGCTGGCAGCTGAGGGTGTGGTTGTCCTGGCAGCTGAGGGTGTGGTTGTCCTGGCAGCTGAGGGTGTGTCTGTCCTGGCCTGAGGGTGTGGCTGGCAGCTGAGGGTGTGGCTGGCAGCTGAGGGTGTGGTTGTCCTGGCAGCTGAGGGTGTGGCTGTCCTGGCAGCTGAGGGTGTGGTTGTCCTGGCAGCTGAGGGTGTGTCTGTCCTGGCCTGAGGGTGTGCCTGGCAGCTGAGGGTGTGGCTGTCCTGGCGGCTGAGGGTGTGTCTGTCCTGGCCTGAGGGTGTGGCTGTCCTGTCAGCTGAGGGTGTGGCTGTCCTGGCAGCTGAGGGTGTGGCTGTCCTGGCAGCTGAGGGTGTGGCTGGCAGCTGAGGGTGTGGCTGTCCTGGCAGCTGAGGGTGTGACTGTCCTGGCAGCTGAGGGTGTGTCTGTCCTGGCAGCTGAGGGTGTGTCTGTCCTGGCAGCTGAGGGTGTGTCTGTCCTGGCAGCTGAGGGTGTGGCTGTCCTGGCAGCTGAGGGTGTGGCTGTCCTGGCAGCTGAGGGTGTGGCTGTCCTGGCAGCTGAGGGTGTGGCTGGCCTGGCAGCTGAGGGTGTGGCTGTCCTGGCAGCTGAGGGTGTGGCTGTCCTGGCAGCTGAGGGTGTGGCTGGCCTGGCAGCTGAGGGTGTGGCTGGCCTGGCAGCTGAGGGTGTGGCTGTCCTGGCAGCTGAGGGTGTGTCTGTCCTGGCAGCTGAGGGTGTGGCTGTCCTGGCAGCTGAGGGTGTGGCTGTCCTGGCCTGAGGGTGTGGCTGGCCTGAGGGTGTGGCTGGCAGCTGAGGGTGTGGCTGTCCTGGCAGCTGAGGGTGTGTCTGTCCTGGCAGCTGAGGGTGTGGCTGTCCTGGCAGCTGAGGGTGTGGCTGTCCTGGCCTGAGGGTGTGGCTGGCCTGAGGGTGTGGCTGGCAGCTGAGGGTGTGGCTGTCCTGGCCTGAGGGTGTGGCTGGCCTGAGGGTGTGGCTGGCAGCTGAGGGTGTGGCTGTCCTGGCAGCTGAGGGTGTGGCTGTCCTGGCAGCTGAGGGTGTGACTGGCAGCTGAGGGTGTGGCTGTCCTGGCCTGAGGGTGTGACTGACCTGAGGGTGTGGCTGACCTGAGGGTGTGGCTGTCCGGTGTCGGTGTGCGGTATTACTGGCAGCTGAGGGTGTGGCTGTCCTGGCCTGAGAGTGTGGCTGACCTGAGGGTGCGGCTGTCCGGTGTCGGTGTGCGGTATTACTGGCAGCTGAGGGTGCGGCTGTCCGGTGTCGGTGTGTATGGCTGTCCTGGCAGCTGAGTGTGCGGCTGTCCGGTGTCGGTATGTATGGCTGTCCTGGCAGCTGAGGGTGCGGCTGTCCGGTGTCGGTGTGCGGTATTACTGGCAGCTGAGGGTGCGGCTGTCCGGTGTCGGTGTGCGGTATTACTGGTAGCTGAGTGTGCGGCTGTCCGGTGTCGGTGTGCGGTATTACTGGTAGCTGAGGGTGCGGCTGTCCGGTGTCGGTGTGCGGTATTACTGGTAGCTGAGGGTGCGGCTGTCCGGTGTCGGTGTGTATGGCTGTCTTGGCAGCTGAGTGTGCGGCTGTCCGGGGTCGGTGTGCGGTATTACTGGTAGCTGAGGGTGCGGCTGTCCGGTGTCGGTGTGTATGGCTGTCCTGGCAGCTGAGTGTGCGGCTGTCCGGTGTCGGTGTGCGGTATTACTGGTAGCTGAGGGTGCGGCTGTCCGGTGTCGGTGTGTATGGCTGTCCTGGCAGCTGAGTGTGCGGCTGTCCGGTGTCGGTGTGCGGTATTACTGGTAGCTGAGGGTGCGGCTGTCCGGTGTCGGTGTGTATGGCTGTCCTGGCAGCTGAGTGTGCGGCTGTCCGGTGTCGGTGTGCGGTATTACTGGTAGCTGAGGGTGCGGCTGTCCGGTGTCGGTGTGCGGTATTACTGGCAGCTGAGGGTGCGGCTGTCCGGTGTCGGTGTGTATGGCTGTCCTGGCAGCTGAGTGTGCGGCTGTCCGGTGTCGGTGTGCGGTATTACTGGTAGCTGAGGGTGCGGCTGTCCGGTGTCGGTGTGTATGGCTGTCCTGGCAGCTGAGGGTGCGGCTGTCCGGTGTCGGTGTGTATGGCTGTCCTGGCAGCTGAGGGTGCGGCTGTCCGGTGTCGGTGTGCGGTATTACTGGTAGCTGAGGGTGCGGCTGTCCGGTGTCGGTGTGCGGTATTACTGACAGCTGAGTGTGCGGCTGTCCGGTGTCGGTGTGCGGTATTACTGGTAGCTGAGGGTGCGGCTGTCCGGTGTCGGTGTGTATGGCTGTCCTGGCAGCTGAGTCTGCGGCTGTCCGGTGTCGGTGTGCGGTATTACTGGTAGCTGAGTGTGCGGCTGTCCGGTGTCGGTTTGCGGTATTACTGGCAGCTGAGTGTGCGGCTGTCCGGTGTCGGTGTGCGGTATTACTGGTAGCTGAGGGTGCGGCTGTCCGGTGTCGGTATGTATGGCTGTCCTGGCAGCTGAGGGTGCGGCTGTCCGGTGTCGGTGTGTATGGCTGTCCTGGCAGCTGAGGGTGCGGCTGTCCGGTGTCGGTGTGCGGTATTACTGGTAGCTGAGGGTGCGGCTGTCCGGTGTCGGTGTGCGGTATTACTGGCAGCTGAGTGTGCGGCTGTCCGGTGTCGGTGTGCGGTATTACTGGTAGCTGAGGGTGCGGCTGTCCGGTGTCGGTATGTATGGCTGCCCTGGCAGCTGAGTGTGCGGCTGTCCGGTGTCGGTGTGCGGTATTACTGGCAGCTGAGGGTGCGGCTGTCCGGTGTCGGCGTGTATGGCTGTCCTGGCAGCTGAGTGTACGGCTGTCCGGTGTCGGTGTGCGGTATTACTGGCAGCTGAGGGTGCGGCTGTCCGGTGTCGGTGTGTATGGCTGTCCTGGCAGCTGAGTGTGCGGCTGTCCGGTGTCGGTGTGCGGTATTACTGGTAGCTGAGGGTGCGGCTGTCCGGTGTCGGTATGTATGGCTGTCCTGGCAGCTGAGTGTGCGGCTGTCCGGTGTCGGTGTGCGGTATTACTGGCAGCTGAGTGTGCGGCTGTCCGGTGTCGGTGTGCGGTATTACTGGTAGCATCTGAGTGCAGCCGGACGGCGTATTACAAATGTTTGTTGGTGGATTAGTTTGGTAATTGTTCAACTCATTGCCTTTCAGATCGGATACCGAATACAACGTGGAAACATCGAGCTACTTATGCTGAAACTTCCTTCTCTTGTCTTGACTATCATCGCCATTGACTATCACTCATCCAATTTCCAGCAGCCCTGTTCCCACTGGACCACCCACCATATCCCCGCCCCCGTCCTGCACCTCGTCCCCACTGAAGCCCCGCCTGCCCTGCCTCCCGGCCTGCTCCCGTCCGGCCGCAGCACAGCCGGCTGCTGCCGCTGCTGGTCGTCGGCCCTGACGTCGGTGCTCTGTGCCGCCTCCTCGGCCACGGAGCCGGCTTCGCCCGCCGCTGTGTCGGCCACACCTGTCCCGGGCCGCTGGCGGGGCGGGCCGGCCGGCCGGCGGCTGGCGACGCTGGAGGGGCAGAGCTGGAGGCAGGCTCACTGCTGCTGGCGCGCGGAGGGGTCTGTCTGCTCGGAGATCTCAGCAAGTACCGCAGGGAGGCGCTGCACACGCTGCAGAAAGGTGAGCGTGGTTTGAGAGAAGTGAATTGTCCTGGAGGATCCATAATATCCTACGCGGGTGACTCAACAGGTCCGTAAATCGATACTAAGGCCTTGGTGAGTTCTTTCTGCTCTATGTTAAATGCCCACTTCGTATGCTCTTTTGCACGGTAGCAAACAGCTGAGCAATGATTACGCGCCCCGTCGGCAGGTCTGGAGCTGGGTACGGTCAGCCTGGTCTGCCCCGCCTCCCTCGCGGGCTCCGGCCGGCCGGAGTCTGTGTCGCTGGCTCTCCTCTGCCAGCCGTGGGCGGTGTTTGACCGCAAGCCGACCGGCCGGTGCGACCTCAACGCCAGTCTGGTCAGTGATACCGCCAGCCTGGTGGGCACCCGGCCGAACCTCCTGCCACGCACTCTGACAGAGTGAGTACAAGTCTTGCGACTTACCGGTCACTGTTTAGATGCGACGAGAGCTTCGGTGATGCAATTCATGTCGTGCAATGGTCAGTTCATTGATTATGCTGGCTCCGGAGTTTATCGATGGCTGGTAGAACGATTCATTTGAAACATTTTGACACCAGAAAAAGTTCCAGGTCAGGTCAGGTCGCCGAGTTATGACGTCACAACCAAAAGTTTGCGCAACGGCTTTTGAGCTGATAGATGCCCTCGTGCCACTTTATTAATTATTAGCATCACTTGGCGCTAGCAATGGATCATGACGGTCATCAGTGGTGGATTCAGAGGGGTGGGGCATGCCCCCTCCCCCACTCCCTTGAGCCTCGAAGGGGCCAATAGCCCGAGGGGCCCCATAGCCGATCGAAGTGACTCGAAACGAATTTCACTCCGTTTTCAAACAAATCGCAAGTAAATTTGCCCACTCTGACCGCCAGAGGACTCATTCTGACATGAAGAGGGCCCAATCTAGTTTGTAGAGGCCCATTTTAGCGTGTGAAAGGCATATTTGTTAACTAAAAGGGTCCATTCTATTGTGTACCCGCGCCTGGGTTACTGCTGGGTCCCAGTCCGTCCCGCGGTACACAACGTGCTCCGGTCCCAAGTGACTGTATTTACTGCGCGCACACACACAGGTCCGCCGTCGGTCGCTGTCCAACTCCGTCTCCCGCGCGCGGGCCGATCGGGTTGGCGGCGGCTGGATACCCGCGCGCCATCTCTCGGCCAGCTCACCAACTCCCAGCTACATAGGGTCCGCTAGGGGAACTCCGTGAGGAGACAGACAGGGTACACCGGTCTGACGACACCACACCCTGCCCTCCTTAAAAGGGACGCTCCCTATAGCGCTGAACTATGCAGCCACCCAGTTCAGATACACCATTCGTACGCACACGCACAGACATTACACACGCACATACACCACGAGTTCACTTCAATAGCGTTCGATGAAGCGTTCTGGTCTCGTTGTGACCCGTCGCGAACGTCGTATCGGCGTGTCGTTGGCAAGTTCCCCGGAGAGTGCCGCACTGCCGCCAGTCTCCAGGGTTCCCGCCGCCGGCTCAGGAGTCGCTGCACCCCCGTCACCAGCGTCCCGCGACGCGTCGCCACCATCCGCCAGCGTGGGATCACCCGAACTGCCGTGTTCAGCCTCAGGAGCGTCGTCATCGCCGCCCCCGAACGCGGCGCTGCCGCCCCCGCACACCGGCACGGCGCTGCCGCCCCCGCACACCGGCACGGCGCTGCCGCCTCCGCACACCGGCACGGCGCTGCCGCCTCCGCACACCGGCACGGCGACAATACCCGCGCCTGGGTTACTGCTGGGTCCCGATCCGTCCCGCGGTACACAACGTGCTCCGGTCCCAAGTGACTGTATTTACTGCGCGCACACACACAGGTCCGCCGTCGGTCGCTGTCCAACTCCGTCTCCCGCGCGCGGGCCGATCGGGTTGGCGGCGGCTGGATACCCGCGCGCCATCTCTCGGCCAGCTCACCAACTCCCAGCTACATAGGGTCCGCTAGGGGAACTCCGTGAGGAGACAGACAGGGTACACCGGTCTGACGACACCACACATTCTAACCTACATTTGTCTTCAAGGTCAAAAAGGTCCGCCAAGGCTTGAGTGGCCCACTAAGGCCTGAGCGGGCCACCAAGGCCTGGGGAGCCCACTTTACAACGTGGTCCCCTCCTTGACCGAATCCTGGATCCACCACTGACGGTCATTATATAACTGCTTTGAGCCAGATACAACATGGCTCATGAAGTCAGAATGGACCCTCAGGAGGTCAGAACTGGCTCACTGGAGGCCAGAGTGGGTCCTCTGGAAGACAAATAGTGGTCCTCTGAAAAGCACAGAGGGGCCATCTGGAAGCCAGATGGGCCCTTTGAAAGGCAGAGGGCCCCTCTGGAAACCAGATGGGCCTCTGGAGGCCAGAGCGGGTCCTGGAGGTCAGAGTAGGCCCTCTGGAGGCCAGAGTGGGCCTCATGGAGGTCAGGTGGGTTATCTGGAACCTAGGGAGCCCTTGGCTTGTCTGGGAGTGCCCAGACTCTAGTCTGAGGGCCCTCGCAGACCCTGGCCTGGGACTCCTCAGGCTGGGACCAGGGGCCATCTTACCTAGTCTAGGGCCCTCAGACCAGAGTCTGGCCACTCCCAGACCAGCCAAGGACTCCTTTGGTTCCAGAGGACCCATCTGGCCTCCATGATGCCTACTCTGGCCTCCAGAGTGCCTACTCTGGTCTCCAGAGTGCCTACTCTGACCTCCAGAGGACCCGCTCCGGCCTCCAGAGGCCCATCTGGTTTCCAGAGGGCCCCTCTGGCTTCCAGATGGCCCCTCTGTGCTTTTCAGAGGACCACTATATGTCTTCCAGAGGACCCACTCTGGCATCCAGTGAGCCAGTTCTGACCTCCTGAGGGCCCATTCTGACTTCCTGAGCCATGTTGTATCTGGCTTAAAGCAGTTATATAATGACCGTCAGTGGTGGATCCACGATTCGGTCAAGGAGGGGACCACGTTCCGAAGTAGGCCCCCAGGCCTTGGTGGGCCCCCTCAGGCCTTAGTGGGCCCCTCAAGCCTTGGTAGACCCCCTCAATCCTTGGTGGACCCCCTCAAGCCTTGGTGGACCCTTTTGACCGTGAAGACAAATGTAGGCCAGAATGGACCCTTTTAGTTAAAAATATGCCTTTCATATGCTAAAATGGGCCTCTACAAACCAGAATGGGCCCTCTTCAAGTCAGAATGGGTCCTCTGGAAGCCGAAGTGGCCCCTACGGAGACCAGAGTGGGCTCTCTGGAGGCCAGACTGGGCCCTCTGGAGGTCAGAGTGGACAAATGTATTTGCAATTTGTTTGAAAACGGGGTAAAATTCGTTTCGAGTCACTTCGATCGGCTATGGGGGCCCCCTCGGGCTATTGGGCCCCTTCGAGGCTCAAGGGGGAGAGGGTATCCCTCCCCCCCCCTCTGGATCCACCACTGAGGACCGTCATGATCCATTGCTAACGCCAAGTGATCATAATCATGAATAAAGTAGCACGAGGGCATCCATCAGCTCAAAAACCGTTGCGCGGACTTTTAGTTGTGACGTCATAACTCGGTGACCTGACCTGACCTGGAACTTTTTCTGGTGTCTAAATGTTTAAAATGAATCGTTATACCAGCCTACCAAACTTGATCGATGTCACTGAAGCGGATCGGAAGTTATTGAGAATAATAGAGGGGCGAACGACCACTCGAGGCGTCCTGCCATTGCTATTAATGCATTTTCAAAAGGTTTCGTTTTTTCGAAGTGGTAGGGTTGTTTTGGAAAGGAGGACCAAAAGCGATGTGCCAAGTCTCTTTTTAAGGTCCGTGGAACAGGTTCTGAGTGTTTTTTTCCCTTCGGAAAGGTGTCTTTTATAGGTCACCCCTAACTCTGTGTAATTTAAAGTCTGGTTATTTTGCAGAGCGTTCGGAATGGTGTACTACGCCGAGTCTGCTGACAACTGTGATGACCTGGCCTGTGACCTGACCACGTGTCAGCTGCTGATGCTGGCCGGCGGCGGACAGACCGACCAGGAGCTGATTCCCGACCAGGACCTCCTGACGGTAAGGTACAGACTAGACCAGGACATCCTGACGGTAAGTCACAGACTAGACCAGGACCTCCTGACGGTGAGTCACAGACTAGACCAGGACCTCCTGACGGTGAGGTACAGACTAGACCAGGACATTCTGACGGGGAGTCACAGACTAAACCAGGACATCCTGACGGTGAGGTACAGACTAGACCAGGACCTCCTGACGGGAAGGCACATACTAGATCAGGACCTCCTGACAGTGAGGTACAGACTAGACCAGGACCTCTTGACGGTGAGGTACAGACTAGACCAGGACATCCTGACGGTGAGTCACAGACTAGACCAGGACATCCTGACGGTGAGGTACAGACTAGACCAGGACATTCTGACGGTGAGTCACAGACTAGACCAGGACATCTTGACGGTGAGGTACAGACTAGACCAGGACATCCTGACAGTGAGGTACAGGCCATATCAGGACCTCATGATGGTGAGGTACAGACTAGACCAGGACCTCCTGACGGTGAGGTACAGACTAGACCAGGACCTCCTGACGGCGAGGTACAGACTAGACCAGGGCCTCCTGACAGGAAGGCACATACTAGATCAGGACCTCCTGACAGTGAGGTACAGACTAGACCAGGACCTCTTGACGGTGAGGTACAGACTAGACCAGGACATCCTGACGGTGAGGTACAGACTAGACCAGGACATTCTGACGGTGAGTCACAGACTAGACCAGGACATCTTGACGGTGAGGTACAGACTAGACCAGGACATCCTGACAGTGAGGTACAGGCCATATCAGGACCTCATGATGGTGAGGTACAGACTAGACCAGGACCTCCTGACGGTGAGGTACAGACTAGACCAGGACCTCCTGACGGTGAGGTACAGGCTAGACCAGGACCTCCTAACGGTGAGGTACATAATAGACCAGGACCTCCTGACGGGGAGTCACATACTAGACCAGGACCTCCTGACGGTGAGGTACAGACTAGACCAGGACATCCTGATGGTGAGGTACAGATTAGACCAGGACCTCCTGACGGTGAGGTACAGACTAGACCAGGACCTCCTGACGGTGAGGTACAGACTAGACCAGGGCATCCTGACGGTGAATCACAGACTAGACGAGGACATCCTGATGGTGAGGTACAGACTAGACCAGGACAGCTTGGCAGTGAGGTACAGACTAGACCAGGACATCCTGACGGTGAGTCACAGACTAGATCAGGACATCCTGCCGGTGAGGTACAGACTAGACCAGGACATCCTGACGGTGAGTCACAGACTAGACCAGGACATCCTGACGGTGAGGTACATACTAGACCAGGACATCTTGACGGTGAGTCACAGACTAGACCAGGACATCCTGACGGTGAGTCACAGACTAGATCAGGACATCCTGACGGTGAGGTACAGACTAGACCAGGACATCCTGACGGTGAGGTACAGACTAGACCAGGACATCCTGACGGTGAGTCACAGACTAGACCAGGACCTCCTGACGGTGAGGTACAGACTAGACCAGGACATCCTGACGGTAAGGTACAGACTAGACCAGGACATCCTGACGGTGAGGTACAGGCTAGACCAGGACATCCTGACGGTGAGTCACAGACTAGACCAGGACAGCTTGGCAGTGAGGTACAGACTAGACCAGGACATCCTGACGGTGAGTCACAGACTAGACCAGGACATCCTGACGGTGAGGTACAGACTAGACCAGGACATCCTGACGGTGAGTCACAGACTAGACCAGGACATCCTGACGGTGAGGTACATACTAGACCAGGACATCTTGACGGTGAGTCACAGACTAGACCAGGACATCCTGACGGTGAGTCACAGACTAGATCAGGACATCCTGACGGTGAGGTACAGACTAGACCAGGACATCCTGACGGTGAGGTACAGACTAGACCAGGACATCCTGACGGTGAGTCACAGACTAGACCAGGACCTCCTGACGGTGAGGTACAGACTAGACCAGGACATCCTGACGGTAAGGTACAGACTAGACCAGGACATCCTGACGGTGAGGTACAGGCTAGACCAGGACATCCTGACGGTGAGTCACAGACTAGACCAGGACATCCTGACGGTGAGGTACAGACTAGACCAGGACATCCTGACGGTGAGTCACAGACTAGACCAGGACCTCCTGACGGTGAGGTACAGACTAGACCAGGACATCCTGACGGTGAGGTACAGACCATATCAGGACATCCTGACGGTGAGGTACAGACTAGACCAGGACATCCTGACAGTGAGGTACAGACTAGACCAGGACATCTTGACGGGGTGGCACAGACTAGACCAGGACCTACTGACGGTGAGGTACAGACTAGACCAGGACATCCTGACGGTGAGGTACAGACTAGACCAGGACCTCCTGACGGGGAGTCACAGACTAGACCAGGACATCCTGACGGTAAGGTACAGACTAGACCAGGACATCCGGACGGTGGGTCACAGACTAGACCAGGACATCCTAACGGTGAGGTACAGACCATATCAGGACCTCCTGACGGTGAGGTACAGACCAGACCAGGACATCCTGACGGTGAGGTACAGACTAGAACAGGACCTCCTGACGGTGAGGTACAGACTAGACCAGGACATCCTGACCGTGAATCACAGACTAGACCAGGACATCCTGACGGTGAGGTACAGACCATATCAGGACCTCCTGACGGTGAGGTACAGAATAGACCAGGACCTCCTGACGGGGAGTCACAGACTAGATCAAGACCTCCTGACGGTGAGGTACAGACTAGACCAGGACCTCCTGACGGTGAGGTACAGACTAGACCAGGACATCCTGACCGTGAATCACAGACTAGACCAGAACATCCTGACGGTGAGGTACAGACTAGACCAGGACCTGCTGACGGTGGGTCACAGACTAGACCAGGACATCCTGACGGTGAGGTACAGACTAGACCAGGACATTCTGACGGTGATGTACAGACTAGACCAGGACCTCCTGACGGTGAGGTACAGACTAGCCCAGGACCTCCTGACGGTGAGGTACAGACTAGACCAGGACCTGCCGACGGTGAGGTACAGCCTAGACCAGGACCTCCTGACGGTGAGGTACAGACTAGACCAGGGCCTCCTGACGGGAAGTCACAGACTAGACCAGGACCTTCTGACGATGAGGTACAGTCTGGACCAGGACCTCCTGACGGTGAGGTACAGACTAGACCAGGACATCCTGACGGTGAGGTACAGACTAGACCAGGACATCCTGACGGTGAGGTACAGACTAGACCAGGACATCCTGACGGTGAGTCACAGACAAGACCAGGACCTCCTGATGGTGAGGTACAGACTAGACCAGGACCTCCTGACGGTGAGTCACAGACTAGACCAGGACCTCCTGACGGTGAGGTACAGACTAAACCGGGACCTCCTGACGGTGAGGTACAGACTAGACCAGGACATCCTGATGGTGAGGTACATACTAGACCAGGACCTCCTGACGGTGAGGTACAGACTAGACCAGGACCTCCTGACGGTGAGGTACAGACTAGACCAGGACATCCTGACGGTGGGGTACAGACTAGACCAGGACATCCTGATAGTGAGGTACAGATTAGACCAGGACCTCCTGACGGTGAGGTACAGACTAGACCAGGACCTCCTGACGGTGAGGTACAGACTAGACCAGGACCTCCTGACGGTGAGGTACAGACTAGACCAGGACCTCCTGACGGTGAGGTACAGACTAGACCAGGACATCCTGACGGTGAGTCACAGACTAGACCAGGACATCCTGACGGTGAGGTACATACTAGACCAGGACATCCTGACGGTGAGGTACAGACTAGACCAGGACATCCTGACGGTGAGTCACAGACTAGACCAGGACATCCTTACGGTGAGGTACATACCATATCAGGACCTCCTGACGGTGAGGTACAGACTAGACCAGGACATCCTGATGGTGAGGTACATACTAGACCAGGACCTCCTGACGGTGAGGTACAGACTAGACCAGGACCTCCTGACGGTGAGGTACAGACTAGACCAGGACATCCTGACGGTGAGTCACAGACTAGACCAGGACATCCTGACGGTGAGTCACAGACTAGACCAGGACATCTTGACGGTGAGGTACAGACTAGACCAGGACATCCTGACGGTGAATCACAGACTAGATCAGGACATCCTGACGGTGAGGTCCAGACTAGATCAGGACCTCCTGACGGTGAGGTACAGGCCATATGAGGACATCCTGACGGTGATGTACAGACTAGACCAGGACATCCTGACGGTGAGGTACAGACCAGACCAGGACATCCTGACGGTGAAGTACAGACTAGACCAGGACATCCTGACGGTGAGTCACATACTAGACCAGGACATCCTGACGGTGAGGTACAGACTAGACCAGGACATACTGACGGTGATTCACAGACTAGACCAGGACATCCTGACGGTGAGGTACAGACTAGACCAGGACATCCTCATGGTGAGGTACAGACTAGACCAGGACCTCCTGATGGTGAGGTAGAGACTAGACCAGGGCCTCCTGACGGGAAGTCACAGACTAGACCAGGACCTTCTGACGGTGAGGTACAGACTGGACCAGGATCTCCTGACGGTGAGGTACAGACTAGACCAGGACATCCTGACGGTGAGGTACAGACTAGACCAGGACATCCTGACGGTGAGGTACAGACTAGACCAGGACATCCTGACGGTGAGTCACAGACAAGACCAGGACCTCCTGACGGTGAGGTACAGACTAGACCAGGACCTCCTGACGGTGAGTCACAGACTAGACCAGGACCTCCTGACGGTGAGGTACAGACTAAACCAGGACCTCCTGACGGTGAGGTACAGACTAGACCAGGACATCCTGACAGTGAGGTACAGGCCATATCAGGACCTCATGATGGTGAGGTACAGACTAGACCAGGACCTCCTGACGGTGAGGTACAGACTAGACGAGGACCTCCTAACGGTGAGGTACAGACTAGACCAGGACCTCCTAACGGTGAGGTACATAATAGACCAGGACCTCCTGACGGGAAGTCACAGACTAGACCAGGACCTCCTGACGGTGAGGTACAGACTAGACCAGGACATCCTGACGGTGAGGTACAGGCTAGACCAGGACATCCTGACGGTGAGGTACAGACTAGACCAGGACATCTTGATGGTGAGGTACAGATTAGACCAGGACCTCCTGACGGTGAGGTACAGACTAGACCAGGACCTCCTGACGGTGAGGTACAGACTAGACCAGGGCATCCTGACGGTGAATCACAGACTAGACGAGGACATCCTGATGGTGAGGTACAGACTAGACCAGGACAGCTTGGCAGTGAGGTACAGACTAGACCAGGACATCCTGACGGTGAGTCACAGACTAGACCAGGACATCCTGACGGTGAGGTACATACTAGACCAGGACATCTTGACGGTGAGTCACAGACTAGACCAGGACATCCTGACGGTGAGTCACAGACTAGATCAGGACATCCTGACGGTGAGGTACAGACTAGACCAGGACATCCTGACGGTGAGGTACAGACTAGACCAGGACATCCTGACGGTGAGTCACAGACTAGCCCAGGACCTCCTGACGGGGAGTCACAGACTAGACCAGGACCTCCTGACGGTGAGGTACAGACTAGACCAGGACATCCTAACGGTGATGTACAGACTAGACCAAGACATCCTGACGGTAAGGTACAGACTAGACCAGGACATCCTGACGGTGAGTCACAGACTAGACCAGGACCTCCTGACGGTGAGGTACAGATTAGACCAGGACATCCTGACGGTAAGGTACAGACTAGACCAGGACATCCTGACGGTGAGGTACAGACTAGACCAGGACATCCTGACGGTGAGGTACAGACTAGACCAGGACATCCTGACGGTGAGTCACAGACTAGACCAGGACATCCTGACGGTGAGGTACAGACTCGACCAGGACATCCTGACGGTGAGGTACAGACTAGACCAGGACATTCGGACGGTGGGTCACATACTAGACCAGGACATCCTAACGGTGAGGTACAGACCATATCAGGACCTCCTGACGGTGAGGTACAGACCAGACCAGGACATCCTGACGGTGAGGTACAGACTAGACCAGGGCCTCCTGACGGTGAGGTACAGACTAGACCAGGACATCCTGACGGTGAGGTACAGGCCATATCAGGACCTCCTGACGGTGAGGTACAGAATAGACCAGGGCCTCCTGACGGGGAGTCACAGACTAGATCAGGACCTCCTGACGGTGAGGTACAGACTAGACCAGGACCTCCTGACGGTGAATCACAGACTAGACCAGGACATCCTGACGGTGAGGTACAGACCATATCAGGACCTCCTGACGGTGAGGTACAGAATAGACCAGGACCTCCTGACGGGGAGGTACAGACTAGACCAGGACATACTGACGGTGAGGTACAGACTAGACCAGGACCTCCTGACGGTGAGGTACAGACTAGACCAGGACATCCTGACCGTGAATCACAGACTAGACCAGGACATCCTGACGGTGAGGTGCAGACCATATCAGGACCTCCTGACGGTGAGGTACAGAATAGACCAGGACCTCCTGACGGGGAGTCACAGACTAGATCAGGACCTCCTGACGGTGAGGTACAGACTAGACCAGGACATCCTGACGGTGAGGTACAGACTAGACCAGGACATCCTGACGGTGAGGTACAGACTAGACCAGGACATCCTGACGGTGAGTCACAGACAAGACCAGGACCTCCTGACGGTGAGGTACAGACTAGACCAGGACCTCCTGACGGTGAGTCACAGACTAGACCAGGACCTCCTGACGGTGAGGTACATACTAAACCAGGACCTCCTGACGGTGAGGTACAGACTAGACCAGGACATCCTGATGGTGAGGTACATACTAGACCAGGACCTCCTGACGGTGAGGTACAGACTAGACCAGGACCTCCTGACGGTGAGGTACAGACTAGACCAGGACATCCTGACGGTGGGGTACAGACTAGACCAGGAAATCCTGATGGTGAGGTACAGATTAGACCAGGACCTCCTGACGGTGAGGTACAGACTAGACCAGGACCTCCTGACGGTGAGGTACAGACTAGACCAGGACATCCTGACGGTGAGTCACAGACTAGACCAGGACATCCTGACGGTGAGGTACATACTAGACCAGGACATCCTGACGGTGAGGTACAGACTAGACCAGGACATCCTGACGGTGAGTCACAGACTAGACCAGGACATCCTTACGGTGAGGTACATACCATATCAGGACCTCCTGACGGTGAGGTACATACTAGACCAGGACATCCTGACGGTGAGGTACAGACCATATCAGGAACTCCTGACGGTGAGGTACAGAATAGACCAGGACCTCCTGACGGGGAGTCACAGACTAGATCAAGACCTCCTGACAGTGAGGTACAGACTAGACCAGGACCTCCTGACGGTGAGGTACAGACTAGACCAGGACATCCTGACCGTGAATCAGAGACTAGACCAGAACATCCTGACGGTGAGGTACAGACTAGACCAGGACCTGCTGACGGTGGGTCACAGACTAGACCAGGACATCCTGACGGTGAGGTACAGACTAGACCAGGACATTCTGACGGTGATGTACAGACTAGACCAGGACCTCCTGACGGTGAGGTACAGACTAGCCCAGGACCTCCTGACGGTGAGGTACAGACTAGACCAGGACCTGCCGACGGTGAGGTACAGCCTAGACCATGACCTCCTGACGGTGAGGTACAGACTAGACCAGGGCCTCCTGACGGGAAGTCACAGACTAGACCAGGACCTTCTGACGATGAGGTACAGACTGGACCAGGACCTCCTGACGGTGAGGTACAGACTAGACCAGGACATCCTGACGGTGAGGTACAGACTAGACCAGGACATCCTGACGGTGAGGTACAGACTAGACCAGGACATCCTGACGGTGAGTCACAGACAAGACCAGGACCTCCTGACGGTGAGGTACAGACTAGACCAGGACCTCCTGACGGTGAGTCACAGACTAGACCAGGACCTCCTGACGGTGAGGTACATACTAAACCAGGACCTCCTGACGGTGAGGTACAGACTAGACCAGGACATCCTGATGGTGAGGTACATACTAGACCAGGACCTCCTGACGGTGAGGTACAGACTAGACCAGGACCTCCTGACGGTGAGGTACAGACTAGACCAGGACATCCTGACGGTGGGGTACAGACTAGACCAGGAAATCCTGATGGTGAGGTACAGATTAGACCAGGACCTCCTGACGGTGAGGTACAGACTAGACCAGGACCTCCTGATGGTGAGGTACAGACTAGACCAGGACATCCTGACGGTGAGTCACAGACTAGACCAGGACATCCTGACGGTGAGGTACATACTAGACCAGGACATCCTGACGGTGAGGTACAGACTAGACCAGGACATCCTGACGGTGAGTCACAGACTAGACCAGGACATCCTTACGGTGAGGTACATACCATATCAGGACCTCCTGACGGTGAGGTACAGACTAGACCAGGACATCCTGATGGTGAGGTACATACTAGACCAGGACCTCATGACGGTGAGGTACAGACTAGACCAGGACCTCCTGACGGTGAGGTACAGACTAGACCAGGACATCCTGACGGTGAGTCACAGACTAGACCAGGACATCCTGACGGTGAGTCACAGACTAGACCAGGACATCTTGACGGTGAGGTACAGACTAGACCAAGACATCCTGACGGTGAATCACAGACTAGATCAGGACATCCTGACGGTGAGGTCCAGACTAGACCAGGACCTCCTGACGGTGAGGTACAGGCTATATGAGGACATCCTGACGGTGATGTACAGACTAGACCAGGACATCCTGACGGTGAGGTACAGACCAGACCAGGACATCCTGACGGTGAAGTACAGACTAGACCAGGACATCCTGACGGTGAGTCACATACTAGACCAGGACATCCTGACGGTGAGGTACAGACTAGACCAGGACATACTGACGGTGAATCACAGACTAGACCAGGACATCCTGACGGTGAGGTACAGACTAGACCAGGACATCCTGACGGTGAGGTACAGACTAGACCAGGACCTCCTGATGGTGAGGTACAGACTAGACCAGGGCCTCCTGACGGGAAGTCACAGACTAGACCAGGACCTTCTGACGGTGAGGTACAGACTGGACCAGGACCTCCTGACGGTGAGGTACAGACTAGACCAGGTCATCCTGACGGTGAGGTACAGACTAGACCAGGACATCCTGACGGTGAGGTACAGACTAGACCAGGACATCCTGACGGTGAGTCACAGACAAGACCAGGACCTCCTGACGGTGAGGTACAGACTAGACCAGGACCTCCTGACGGTGAGTCACATACTAGACCAGGACCTCCTGACGGTGAGGTACAGACTAAACCAGGACCTCCTGACGGTGAGGTACAGACTAGACCAGGACATCCTGATGGTGAGGTACATACTAGACCAGGACCTCCTGACGGTGAGGTACATACTAGACCAGGACCTCCTGATGGTGAGGTACAGACTAGACCAGGACATCCTGACGGTGGGGTACAGACTAGACCAGGACATTCTGATGGTGAGGTACAGATTAGACCAGGACCTCCTGACGGTGAGGTACAGACTAGACCAGGACCTCCTGACGGTGAGGTACAGACTAGACCAGGACATCCTGACGGTGAGTCACAGACTAGACCAGGACATCCTGACGGTGAGGTACATACTAGACCAGGACATCCTGACGGTGAGGTACAGACTAGACCAGGACATCCTGACAGTGAGGTACAGACTAGACCAGGACATCCTTACGGTGAGGTACAGACCATATCAGGACCTCCTGACGGTGAGGTACAGACTAGACCAGGACATCCTGATGGTGAGGTACATACTAGACCAGGACCTCCTGACGGTGAGGTACAGACTAGACCAGGACCTCCTGACGGTGAGGTACAGACTAGACCAGGACATCCTGACGGTGAGTCACAGACTAGACCAGGACATCCTGACGGTGAGTCACAGACTAGACCAGGACATCTTGATGGTGAGGTACAGACTAGACCAGGACATCCTGACGGTGAATCACAGACTAGATCAGGACATCCTGACGGTGAGGTCCAGACTAGACCAGGACCTCCTGACGGTGAGGTACAGGCCATATGAGGACATCCTGACGGTGATGTACAGACTAGACCAGGACATCCTGACGGTGAGGTACAGACCAGACCAGGACATCCTGACGGTGAAGTACAGACTAGACCAGGACATCCTGACGGTGAGTCACATACTAGACCAGGACATCCTGACGGTGAGGTACAGACTAGACCAGGACATACTGACGGTGAATCACAGACTAGACCAGGACATCCTGACGGTGAGGTACAGACTAGACCAGGATATCCTGACGGTGAGGTACAGACTAGACCAGGACCTCCTGATGGTGAGGTACAGACTAGACCAGGACATCCTGACCGTGAATCACAGACTAGACCAGGACATCCTGACGGTGAGGTACAGACTAGACCAGGACATCCTGACGGTGAGGTACAGACTAGACCAGGACATCCTGACGGTGAGTCACAGACTAGACCAGGACCTCCTGACGGTGAGGTACAGACTAGACCAGGACATCCTGACAGTGAGGTACAGACTAGACCAGGACATCCTGACGGTGAGGTACAGACTAGACCAGGACCTCCTTACGGTGAGGTACAGACTAGACCAGGACATCCTGACGGTGAGGTACAGACTAGATCAGGACCTCCTGACGGTGAGGTACAGACTAGACCAGCACATCCTGACGGTGAGGTACAGACTAGACCAGGACCTCCTGACGGTGAGGTACAGACTAGACCAGGACATACTGACGGTGAGGTGCAGACTAGACCAGGACATCCTCACGGTGAGGTACAGACTAGACCAGGACATCCTGACGGTGAGTCACAGACTAGACCAGGACCTCCTGACGGGGAGTCACAGACTAGACCAGGACCTCCTGGCGGTGAGGTACAGACTAGACCAGGACATCCTGACGGTGGGGTACAGACTAGACCAGGACCTTCTGACGGTGAGGTACAGACTAGACCAGGACATCCTGACGGTGAGTCACAGACTAGACCAGGACATCCTGACGGTAAGGTACAGACTAGACCAGGACATCCTGACGGTGAGGTACATACTAGACCAGGACATCCTGACGGTAAGGTGCATGCCAGATCAGGACCTCCTAATGATGAAATACAGACCAGGGTCTCCAGACAGTGACTTATAACCCAGACCAGGGGCTGATCCCCGACCATGTGTTGTTCATGTTTTGTTTAATTTTTTGTTTCATGTGTTGTTTCATATTTTGTTTCATGTTTTGTTTCATGTTTTGTTTCATGTTTTGTTTCATGTTTTTTTCATGCTTTGTTTCATGTTTTGTTTCATGTTTTGGTTCATGTTTTGTTTCATGTTTTGTTTCATGTTTTGTTTCATGTTTTGTTTCATGTTTTGTTTCATGTTTTGTTTCATGTGTTGTTTCATGTGTTGTTTCATGTTTTGTTTCATGTGTTGTTTCATGTTTTGTTTCATGTTTTGTTTCATGTTTTGTTTCATGTTTGTTTCATGTTTTGTGTCATGTTTTGTTTCATGTTTGTTTGATGTTTGTTTCATGCTTTGTTTCATGTTTTGTTTCATGTTTTGTTTCATGTTTTGCTTCATGTTTTGTTTCATGTTTTGTTTCATGTTTTGTTTCATGTTTTGTTTCATGTTTTGTTTCATGTTTTGTTTCATGTTTTGTTTCATGTTTTGTTTCATGTGTTGTTTCATGTTTTGTTTCATGTTTTGTTTCATGTGTTGTTTAATGTTTGTTTCATGTGTTGTTTCATGTGTTGTTTCATGTTTTGTTCATGTGTTGTTTCATATGTTGTTTCATGTGTTGTTTCATATGTTGTTTCATGTTTTGTTTCATGTGTTGTTTCATGTGTTGTTTCATATGTTGTTTCATGTTTTGTTTCATGTGTTGTTTCATGTGTTGTTTCATGTTTTGTTTCATGTGTTATTTCATGTTTTGTTTCAATACGGTCATGGTATAACTGAACCACCGCCCTCGTTTTGCGTTTTGCGCCAGTTCCTGGCGGCTGCCTGTGAACTCTCGTTGGACATGGAGCCGGATGCGGAGCAGCTGGTGCGCCGCTACTTCGTCGCCAGCCGGCGGGTCCGCACCTCAAACGTCCCAGACGTACCCGTCGCCGCCGTCAACACCATGTGAGTAAAGTAGCGCCTTTCCGTGTCGTCCAGCGCTCGTACCTGGCTACTTCTGGACTAATGGTTACGTTTGTTAGTGAAAGGCCCCAAAAGAAGCGTAATTGTTAGAGGGACACTGCCTCTTTAAAGTAAAATGTGATATGTTAAAGAGCAATCGCATCTGATTAACACTATGAAGTCCGTTTTTCGAAATTCGCGCCCAGTCGCCCAATATCATCGTTCCCAGTTCGGTTTTCTTCCAGCCAATGACCTTGACCAGTCGCTCACCACTACGCACCAAAATCAATGAATTGCAGCGTTGTGCGACAATTGTAAATAGTTATATTTTTTGCTTAGGCATTCTGTCGAAATTTGTAATGTCAGAAACATTTAATGTCTTACTATGCCAGATTTAAGCCCAATAATTGGATAAAAGTAGAGATATATTCCGAAGGGATAATATTAATTCCGAAGGGATTTTGATTCCGACCGAGGTTATTGCGGCAACAACTCAAGTGCGCCAGCCAGATGCGTCAGATTCGTTTCATGTAGTTAACAGTAACCACAATGTATAAGTGCATTGCCGCCTCATCCAATTGTTGCAATAGCGTCAGCTGACGGTTGGTCAGATGCAGTTAACTGGAACAAACGCTTCCATGATCTATATATGTAGTAGTGCGTAGAAATCGTAAACAGTTGTTTTCATTCTTATGAAAAATGAAATAAATGATTGCTTTTTTTGTATTTGCGCTACTTGGGTAAGCTTTTGAGGACGATTAAAAATGATAAGTAGTCCTTGGACTTGTTTAAGCCGGTTTTTCGCGATATCATCCGATGTAGGCAGTGTCCTTTTAAGCGACCACAAACGAAAGATGTAATTTTGAAGGAGATTCTCGTCAGGTTTTGGAACATTTCCCAAATGTGGTAACCCGAGGCGACACAGAAACCAACCTGTCAGACACGATTTCACTCGCTTATTGCACGCAAATTATTTTACGCAACCTATTTACACAACTGTAACTGGCATGACAGAACAACACTACGAACTCCCCGTAAACTTACCTGTAAAGCACCCTGTTCTTAGTGTAGCAGCGCTTGTTCCCCGATACCTCGTCGGTTTGGACTGACCCGCCGTGGCCGGTGCCGTCTCCGCCCAGCTCCGGCCTCGCCCACGCGTTCGCTCAGCTCTCCCTGCGCGGCAGCGTCACAGTGGATGACGTCACCATGGCTGTGCTGCTGTACGAGGAGTCTCTGGCCGCCTGCTTCGGCTACTCGCCGCTAGATGTCACTCACACGCCGCACGTTCGGGAGGCTGATCTGGACGCCAACCTGGGAAGGCAGGTAAGCTGGCGCTGGGCAGATATTGACAGGATGTATTGGCACAGTGGCATCCTGCAGACTGGCTCTGTATCTGAGGGTCACTGTATGTGTGGGACTGCTAATCATGGGATCTGTTCTAATCGCAGATGAAATTAAATGTGCGTTTGTATTGACTCTGATAGGTTAACGTTCCCGGTTTTCAGAACGACGAGAGGATGCGGGAGTTTCAGAGACGTCTGGAGGAGTTTATCGACGAGTGGGCCGACCTGTGAGCCGGTGAGACGGAGAGCTGAGTCCCGATAGCTCAGTGAGCTCAGTGAGAGCTGGGTCCCGATAGCTCAGCTAGATACAGTATACAGCAAGAGCTTCAATTCATTGGAGGAAAGTTAGGCATCTAACTTGGTGCTTGAACTTGCTGCTTCTTCGACGACCGACGTATTCCTCCTGCCGCTGATTTGAAATCATGTTGTCATTCCTGGTTAGATTGTGTCAATGGCATTTACAGGTCCGGAGTTGTCGTTTGTCTCGCGAGAAAGTGGCCTGTTCTTTAAAAGTGAGGTTGTGTCAGTCATCATTCTGTTGTCAGCCCCCTGCTGCAAACTTGTATTGTTGACAGTTGAAGATGTTGACGTTTGTTTAGGGTGTGTTATGTTGACATTTTAAAACATTAACGCCACAGTTATGTTCATCAACATAATCATGTTTTTTTGTCATCTATTTAATTGTTGAATCATTCCAACGTCGTCAATTTTTGTAAACCTATGCGTTTCGTTGTGATTGGAATCTAGTCTACATATGACACTGGCGTTTATGTCCGTGCAATGGGAAAACTGGGCAAGCAAACACAGGCCTTACGCCAAAAACCCTGGCAACGGTACCTCGGCCTTGTTCAGCTAGCTTGTACCGACAGTGCGTCGTATATTCATGTTTATACAAACATGTCATAGCCTCGTCGTAGGACCAACAGACGTAGTATTCACAGTTGGCGGGCGGCGCGGGCCGGGCTCCGTCGTATAAGCAGCGAAAGGAACGGGCGGGGGCGGCGCCCGGCCGGGCTCGGAGCGGGTGGGGAGGAGGAGACACGGTCTCCATAGCTGCCTCTATCGGCGAGGGCACATTCGTCAGGAATCACCTGCAGAACAGACAGACGGTAACGACACGTGCGAATGACCGGTGCTAGTTAAGACTGGTTTCTTCCATTTAGTGGCATTGATTCGCTTTCAAATATGCGCGCCCTTGGTTCTGTCCGGATAATTCGTGCTGTGCAAATCTGATGACGATTTAAGATATCGCATCCTCGGAAATGCAATGCGCAACATAGTGGTGCCTGTGTAGAAGTTTCAGGTCATCGATTGGCATATGTTCGAATACGAAGGCATAGCACAGCATTAGCGCTTGTTCCGAACGCTCAACCTTTGCGCTGTTCCGTCGAGCAGCGTCTCGTTTCGCATCACTGTCACGCCCCATACCTGATCGTGAGGCTGCTCAAGTTAAATAGCACGTCATTTGCAGCCGTCTTCGCTCCGCCTTTCGCCCACCGCCGGAGCTGACCGCTCCCTAAACACACATTAAATGCCCTCCGGTGCAGGAAAGGTTCGCGACCCTGAGCTAAATCCACTCGCAACAACAACAGGCAACAGCCACTAGCCCGGGCTCACCGCACAGCGCCTGGCGCATTTGTACGCCTCTAACGACGTCTCACAAGTCACCACTCACCGCGCAATCATACAACAGAGCTGCCAGTCGGCCGGGCGTGTCGACAGGCACAGCCGGGCGGGACGCGGCAGCGCGGCGACTAGAACACTTTGAACGGCAGTAGACGGGCACATCGAAGGCGGACGGGGCCGGTGCGACCGCCGCGGGCTGTGATATGACCGAGCCGGAGCGGACAGCCTCCTTGCGCTCCCCGACGCCAGCCGCCGCACACACGCAGCGCAGCCGCTAAATATAAACACCGATTTGCCGCGGCAGAACGACTAGTGAACATCGCAGATTATGTTGGGAGCCTCCAGCGCCGCAGCGGCGAGTAATAGTTGATCTATCCCAGATCCACATTGACTAGCACATACCCGGTGACACGTCACTGTCGGCCGGTCGGCCGCGGCCGCCGTCTACGTCCTAGAGGGGGCGTCGTGTTCCACGTCCACCGCACTGCGCGTCGTCGCGCCCTCCCCTCGCGCACTGGCGTCCCTCGCGGGCGCATTGTCACTGGGTTGGTCGGCGGCGCCCGCCGGTGAGGCGGTGCTGCCGTCTGGCGGCGCGGAGGTGCTGCCCTCTGTATGGTCTGCCGCCGAGGCGCGGCGGAGGCCGGCTGGCGGCGCTGGACTTGTCGGTCCGCCGCTTCTGTGGTCTCCAAGCATGTGGAGACGAGGAGACGCTGGACGATGAGGACAGACAAGGCGGCCAGAGTAGCCGCACCAAAGCTGGCCGTCCTGTTGGGCAGAGAAAGTCGTTAGATAACGGCGGGAAACACGAGGCGTCTAAGAACCTAAGAACCACTACTGAATTGCATTCAGAGATACGAATAATACAGCAGTAATACGAGCATGTATTCAGGTCTATTCTATAAAAAGGGTCACAGAAAGTTATGTACAAATTCCAAAATATTGAGTATTGACTCGCTAGGATTATTCGAGCAAGTTGTACCCAACTATGTCGAGCAAACAATATTTTACAGATGCATTTCATTACGAAAATTACTGAGACCGCGCGCAGTGCGAATAAACGTGCAGACATTTGGCACGAGGATGTGACAAGCGTGATATCAGGCAGCAGAGAAGTGAGTAGGTGAAATTACCGAGGCACACAGGCGGAATTTTTGCTCACCAACTTCTCACAAAACGGCACCTGCAATCAGAGAAGCGTTAGTAAATCCGCCGAAGAATAAGCTCCCGGGTTGCGGACGCTCACATACAAAAACCGGCACACCGGCAAAAGGGCATTGGTATTATTGCCGGGCCGTTAGTTGTTAATAGGGCAACGTTAGATTTGAATGCTCCACCGGTTACCAGGTGGATTGGCAAAAAAGTTGCAGGGATCAAAACAAAACAGCATAATCGATGGGGCATCCAGTGGTGAGCTACACACATCGCTACCACATCGTACTACTCACATAACAAACTTACAAAAATACCAAACACAAACATCGCACATACAACAAATATATCGGGAAACATTGGATGCCACTCCCACTTAGCTCAGCGCAGCAGCTCACTCACCGAATAAGCTCTCACCTGCCCTTCGCCTGCCTCTCACCTGTGCTCACCTGGTCACCCAGCCTCACCTTGCACCGGCAGTCGGGGCAGTTGGCCTCCAGGGTGCGCCAGTGGGCGGCGCTGGCGAGCGCCTGCGGCGGTGCGGCGATGTTACACGGCGCCGCCGTGGAGCGGTTGGCCGGGGCGGCGCAGGGATCGTCCTCACAGCGAGGACAACAGTCTCCCTCGGGCCACACGGGATTAGCGCAGGCCACAGGAGGACACTGCTGCTGCCAGCAGTCAATCTCACCGGCCTGAGGGCAGAGGGGGGGGTCAGAGAAGGTATAATCCGGGGAGGAAGGAAGGGTCGGAGAAGGCGGGAGGAGAGGGGGAAGAGAAGGTATACATCGGAGGAGGGCGGAGAGGGGTCAGCGCGAGATGCACCGGGGGAGGAGAGAGACGGCAGAGAGATAATATACCGCGTGGGAGGAGAGGGGTCAGATAAAGGGGAGAGGGGGAGAGGAGAGGAGTCAGCGGGGAAACATGTGTGTGGCAATATTAGTGATGGGGTCCGACAGTTGTGCAGGTCTCTTGAAGCCAGCGACGTAACTGGATAGACGTGTGAATAACAGGGGAAGTTCATCCAAACACCGGATTCGATCGGCGTGTGGACGGAGTGGACCAGACTGAATCAGGGAGATGATCAGCGACGGCGCCAAAGTCGAAACAGTTCCGATGGCGACGTTTCCTATCCTCATCCATTGGTCCTCGGTCGCATCGC
Source organism: Chirona hameri (assembly GCA_036785665.1). Taxonomy (NCBI): domain Eukaryota; kingdom Metazoa; phylum Arthropoda; class Thecostraca; order Balanomorpha; family Balanidae; genus Chirona; species Chirona hameri. Next base: position 55,645 of record JAXIVJ010004616.1, read on the forward strand.
GAACCTTTTGTTCTGAACCAATGCCAGCTTTATCGGAGGACTGACCCAACATCATGTATTATTAAAGAGCCAAACGACTGGCCAAAGGATCACTGGCCTTATTTGGCAGTAAACTGATTGCTCAGAAGATCGCTGGCCCGGTCTAAACCACTGCTATTTGTCGCCAGGCTTCACCACCAAACCAACGTTTATAACTCCGACCGATAGCCGCCGGGGCGGTAAATCTGTCCTGGCAGAGCCGTCACCGCTGGGTCCGGCCCATCGTTCATACGTCCAACCGACCGGGCCCCGCTGTCCGCACCCTGACCCCAGTACGGACCCCAGTCATACGGAGAACTGGCCGCGCCGGGCCAGCCGCCTCGCCCCACCCCCGCCACTGGGCATCGATTCGGGGGTTCCACGGAAAGGGACACAGGGCGCCAGGCGACGGCAAAACAGGCCAGACGATCAACAGTGATGTTTGTCAGCAAGGGGCCAAGGTGTCGGTAAAACGTGTGGCATGTGCCGAACTGCAAGCCCACGTGTACTTACACTGAAGTGGTAAACTCGTGGAACACTTGCCATGTATCATAGACCATAGTATCTCAATTCGGAATTTGAAAATGATGTCACCATAAATATGAGTTGTCAAAGATCATCCACGCTGCGTGCTGCATATATCGAAAGAAATAGGGACTGGGTCAGGCTCCCTGGGGTCTGGACCCTGTGCTTTCGTTCGTGTCATGAAACCGAAAAGGTCTTCAAAACTCGGTAAACCTTGTTGTGCAGTTGCTTGTGCTGCATCGTGTCCTTAGTTGTCTCCGTGTTAAGTACTCACCAGACACTCGCACAGCTGACACTCGTGCAGCCACCGGTCCCCGTTTCTGAACCGAACGTTCGGCCGCGTCTGATGGAAGCAGCCTGAGCTGGAGTCACACCTGCGGAGAGGCGGGGCGGCAGGTCGAGTGAGCACACGGTGGTGATGCCGTCAGCTGGCCAGAAGACTGACGGCGACCAGGGGTGCAGCAGGGAGGCGGGGGGCAGGTCGAGTGAGCACACGGTGGTGATGCCGTCAGCTGGCCAGAAGACTGACGGTGATCAGGGGTGCAGCAGGGAGACGGGGGGCAGGCCGAGTGAGCACACGGTGGTGATGCCGTCAGCTGGCCAGAAGACTGACGGTGACCAGGGGTGCAGCAGGGAGACGGGGGGCAGGCCGAGTGAGCACACGGTGGTGATGCCGTCAGCTGGCCAGAAGACTGACGGTGACCAGGGGTGCAGCAGGGAGACGGGGGGCAGGCCGAGTGAGCACACGGTGGTGATGCCGTCAGCTGGCCAGAAGACTGACGGTGACCAGGGGTGCAGCAGGGAGACGGGGGGCAGGCCGAGTGAGCACACGGTGGTGATGCCGTCAGCTGGCCAGAAGACTGACGGTGACCAGGGGTGCAGCAGGGAGACGGACTCAGCGCAGCACGGTGTGCTCCATACACAGGGCTGTACATCGAGCGAGTGAAACAGATATATCTACCGATGACGGAGAAACACAGCAAGTGAATACAACAACAGATTTATGTTGCATCTATTAACGACATAGAATCCCAACATTGGTCTGCTGCAGGAACCCGTACCGTCGTGCGCCTTCGAATGCCGATATTAAATTCACAGAATAGAGGATAACACGACGGTTGCTTTTCGACTTGTGGCCACCAGCAGTGACGTCACTTACTTGGGACAACACGTGGCATCCACGTCCGGATCTGAGCAGTCACACGTGCGGGGCTGGCACGTGGTGACGCCGTCCAGACAGTGACACGTGTAACACGTGCGGTCGGCGTCCGGCCAGCTGGATCCGTGCGGGTGCACGTCGTCCCCCACGGTGCAGTCTGAGGGTGACAGGTCGCAGCGGGTCATCGCAGGTCACAGGAGTACACCAGCGGGGAACGGTTGTTGACCAGGATGCGGCGGACGCCTTTGTGTCTTTGTCGGTGTTTTTAATGAAGTTTGATAAGACGGTGTTATCCCGCTCAGCCGTGTTAGACGTTTTATCCGGAGACCACTACGCTGTTGTGTAATAACGTATGCAAAGATGTGTCTTGATATGTACCGTAGGGAAGGACAGATAAAGCGTATACAGCTCAGGGATGCGATAGTTTATCTACATAATATGTATGTTGCTACATGTTGCTGTATATTGCAGCTTTTGTAGCCGACACGCGAAGAAAGATCGCCTCCAAAATCAATTTGTCGCCATTATCTTAACATGCTGTGCAAACATAGCAACAGTGCGCGTGCACTTTCCGTAACTGCCGCAGTGCGAGTGAGCGTGCACTCTCCGTAACTGCCGAAATATAAAGGTAACCAACACGTGCTATAACTAATACCCAAGGCGATTTGGTATGCAACAAAGGCGGGCCTGGTGGGACTTGGATCAATTGATGAGAAACTGAAAACGATAACAAGAGCCACGCAGTGTTTTAATCCACTCAGTATCTCTATCACGCAACACTGGGGTTTCCCCCCTCCAGATCGTTCCCCTCAATGTACCCTCCCGTACCATAACATCACGCAGGGTTTCCGTAAAAGCCGGATCCATAGCTCCCTGGGGTGCCGTACTTTTTTGCCGTCTCGATAGGCACTTGAGGGGTCGCCGTTTTATTGGCTGCGTGGCCGATACGGGGGATTACCGGGTGGCGGGGTTGCCGCTGAGGGCGCCTAATGGCATGGTGCCGCTGACAGGAAGAGGTGTATTTCAGGATCAGGGTGCCGCTCGGTGTGGAGAGGGGACGCTGTTTCAACAGAGGGACCTGGGGTGGCAGGGCAGGGAAAGAGGGAGAAGTGAAGACCAGACGGTGTGGTATCACTATTAGACCCCCAGCCAGCCGTCTGGCGATGGATAGACGGATAAGTTTCATGTCTGGCCGGCAGCGATCAGAGATGAAGAAGTTGCCAAGGCAGAACTATGTTTTCAATCAACTGCTCATGGTGTTACTTCGATCATTAATTATTCATGATGAAACTTTGTGTGAACTTAATCAGTTAAAATTTCAGACGGCGCTTCCAGTGTCGTATAAATTTGACCATTGCATAGGTGATGGTCCAGCTACAAAGAACCCGTATCCATTCAAATGCCACGCCACCAATAATTCGCTGCAAAATAAATCTTAAAGGTTAAACCCACCACTGGTAACCACTAATTGCCTTCTATCGACAGTCCGGGGAATGAACAGTATACTGTAACTCACTGTTGGTGCACTGTAGGCCGACACACTCGCACGTGTAGCTGCCATTGGTGTTGACACACGTGGCCTGCGGGTCGCACGTGTGCAGGTCTTCACTGCACTCGTCCACGTCTGGGGGTGAGAGAGAGACGATGGCATTACAGGTCAGCACAGGTCATTAAAGGTCACTACGGCCTCACAGTCAGCTTAAAGCAGTGGTGCTCAGCTTCAAGGGTATGGTTACCCCTTTTGATGACGAGAATGATTCGTTGCCCCTATCCCATTACGCAGACTCCAGTTCACGGCTTCACGCCATGCGGTACAGCATAACTTCAGGCGTTTACTAGTAGTGCCACCTAGGGACAGGAATATAAGTAGACATGTGTGATATTGCTCTTAGCCTAAAGCAGCGATTCCCAGCGTGTGACAGCACATAAACCGTAACGCAAAGCTGGCCATCATGTAGCATTAATGGCAATTGGCATTAATTGGTGTTGATGCCATTTGCAATAATGAGGTGACAGTGAAGCAGAAACTAGGATAGATATGTATTCATCATGTGCAATGTGTTTCATCATCGAACGTATCCAATATAATGTATCCCGTAGCTGCTCCGTCGCCTCCACCCCCGCCCGAAGGCTCACCATTACCTCAAGTGGGGCAATAACTCCCTATTTGAGAACCACTGGCCTGGAGAGACGACTTATTCCGACACAGACACCCGGCGTCCGGCAACCTGAGACGCACTCGACGAGAAGACGACTTATTCAGACACAGACACCCGGCGTCCGGCAACCTGAGACTCACTCGACGAGAAGACGACTTATTCAGACACAGACACCCGGCGTCCGGCAACCTGAGACTCACTCGACGAGAAGACGACTTATTCAGACACAGACATCCGGCGTCCGGCAACCTGAGACTCACTCGATGAGAAGACGACTTATTCAGACACAGACACCCGGCGTCCGGCAACCTGAGACTCACTCGACGAGAAGACGGCTTATTCAGACACAGACACCCGGCGTCCGGCAACCTGAGACCCTCTCGACGAGAAGACGACTTATTCAGACACAGACACCCGGCGTCCGGCAACCTGAGACTCACTCGACGAGAAGACGGCTTATTCAGACACAGACATCCGGCGTCCGGCAACCTGAGACTCACTCGACGAGAAGACGGCTTATTCAGACACAGACATCCGGCGTCCGGCAACCTGAGACTCACTCGACGAGAAGACGGCTTATTCAGACACAGACACCCGGCGTCCGGCAACCTGAGACCCTCTCGACGAGAAGACGACTTATTCAGACACAGACACCCGGCGTCCGGCAACCTGAGACTCACTCGACGAGAAGACGGCTTATTCAGACACAGACACCCGGCGTCCGGCAACCTGAGACCCTCTCGACGAGAAGACGACTTATTCAGACACAGACACCCGGCGTCCGGCAACCTGAGACCCTCTCGACGAGAAGACGACTTATTCAGACACAGACACCCGGCGTCCGGCAACCTGAGACCCTCTCGACGAGAAGACGGCTTATTCAGACACAGACACCCGGCGTCCGGCAACCTGAGACCCTCTCGACGAGAAGGACACAGACAGTAGGAAGATGACTCGCCGGTGTTACCTCAGATTATGACCTCAGTTCGATTACAGAATAAACATGTCTGACTATTGTTGTGATGACGTAGACGTGTTAACTAAGCAAGGAGCAGTAGTGAGGCATAACGCGCCAATAATAATGTCAAAAGGTTGTTTTACGTGATAGCGATGCTTCCGGGAACATGAGTGGCGATGTTGCTGGGCGATTGCTCATAAAGTGATGTGTCATAGCCTGACGGGGCAAAAGAAAATATAGAGTTGATTTATGTTGGTCACACTAATTCTGGGCTGGTGTTCGATTTCATTCTGGAATAATTGGCACGTCATTCAATCTTGTATGTATAACGACCGCCGTCCTGCGATCCAACTCATAGCCCCTACTCTTGTCCGCTGTATCGTCCTGTGCCCTATCTATCTGTATGAGCTTGACTCACCTGTACAGGTGGTACCGAGCGTGCTGTAGGCCGGGTCCGCCCGGTACCCGTCGCGACACTGGCAGTGGTACCATCCGGGCATGTTGACACACTCGGAGTTGGGGTGACACTGGTGCAGTCCCATGCGACACTCGTCTATGTCGGCCTCGCAGCTGGGGCCGCCGAAGCCCCGCCGACACGAACAGTGGTCCGGGGCCACACAGCGGCCGCCGTTCTCACAGGGCTGGCTACAGACCGCTGTGGACGGGGAGGGAGGGACGGGTCAGGTCACCACAGGTCACCACAGGTCACCACTCAGGTTACTATACAGTTAGGGCCACACAGCGGCCGCCGTTCTCACAGGGCTGGCTACAGACCGCTGTGGACGGGTGGGAGGGACGGGTCAGGTCAGGTCACCACTCAGGTCACTATACAGTTAGGGCCACACAGCGGCCACCGTTCTCACAGGGCTGGCTACAGACCGCTGTGGACGGGGCGGGAGGGACAGGTCAGGTCACCACAGGTCACCACAAGTCACCACAGGTCACCACAGGTCACCACTCAGGCCACTATACAGTTATAGCCACACAGCGGCCGCCGTCCTCACAGGGCTGGCTACAGACCGCTGCGGAAGTGAGGGGGCAGGTCAGGTCAGGTCAGGTCACCACAGGTTAACAGACAAGTGGAAGATGCTAGCTTAGACCGGTGAGCAACGACAGCCTACTGGTCGGCAGGACTGGTGCCTTTGATTGGATTGGTAGATACAATATACTGCATAATTTTCACCACCAATGATGCAGGTCATGCACTGAACTGCGGGGATGCGCAATGCGCATGTATATCTGGGTTATGTCAGCCAGCCATAGCGCGATCTCCCAAACAAACCAGTTTGACAGTTGAGTCAAGTTGAGCCACGTCTAGTGAGTTAGTGGAATGACTAACGCTGAAGGAGACACCGTCCGACTCAATGACTCAACAGCCGACTAAACATCCGACTCGACATCCGACTCAATATCCGACTCGACATCCGACTCGACATCCGACTCAACATCCGACTCGACATCCGCCTCGACATCCGACTCGACATCCGACTCGACATCTGACTCAACATCCGACTCGACAACGCTCTAACCTCGGCGAAGTTAGGCATGAAGCGGCAGCATCGCGGTATGGCCTGACAGACTATAGAGCAATAGACAGAAGACGATGCTGACTTCAACAGACGACAGACGCCTGTGCGTTGTACTGACGTGTGCAGGCGGTGCCGTTGCCGCTGTAGCCGTCTGGACAGTGGCACTGGAAGCTGCCCGGCGTGTTGACGCATGTTGCACTCGGATGACAGTTGTGCGAGCCGTCCAGGCACTCGTTCCGCTCCACACACATGTAGGCGTCGTGACGCTGGTAGCCTGCCGCGCGGGGACAGAGGTCACACGGGGTCATACGGGGTCACATGGGGCCACCTGGGGTTACACGTCACACGAGATCATACGGGCCGCATGGGGTCATACAGAGGTCACACAGGGTCACCTGACCTGAGCCCTGAGGTCACCAGGTCGCGATGTAATGATGTATCAGCAGGTCGGGTCTTGAGAACTGGCACGGCGACAAAAACAGAATGAGTGCAGATATTTAGAATACTTGCCGGAGCGTCAGTCTTTGAAATCACGAGATAAGAGCTCGGCAAAAATGAATACCTATATCGTTGCGCTCCATGAAGCATGACTGCAAAAGTAGATCAAGCCTAACACATTCAGCTTTAGCTATTATTTTAACTATCGTGCTTTTTGCAAATGAAAAGCATGAAGCAAAATCAGCATATTAATTATTCGGTAATCGTCGTATATCACTCGTCCTTCGTCACTCATTTCTCGTCATCCGCCACTCGTCATTCGTAATTCGTCATTCATCCGTCGTCACTCGTCATTCGTCTTATTTCTCGTCATTAATTTCTTATCACTCGTGATTGGTCACGTGGCATGCACTACGCGTCACTCACCTGGTAGACAGTCACACTCGTACGATCCGACCGTGTTGCGACACACGGTGTTCGGGCCACACTGGTGACCGTGGAAACCTCCGCGACTCTTACACTCATCCAGGTCTGAAAACACACAAACACGCTCCCTTCAGTCCCTTCCACACGCACTGCTCAGTCCCTCGTAAGAGCCGAGCTCAACACGCACATTACAATAAATAACCGCATAGCACGATCCATCATGACGTCAAGATTGAAAACGCGCGCGCAAGATCAATCACGTCATCGAGACGACCGAGAACTCCAATAGATAACGCCCTCGCGCCGGATCCGCCGACGGAAGATAGATGAGAAACACATAACGTTATCGCGCTGCGAGAATTCCCCTCCGTCTCGGCCGAAGACGACGCACCGTATTTCGCTCTGAATTAATTCCGCCATAAATTGGCGTCCAGCCTCTGCTCAGCTGCTGCCGCGACGGCGCGGGTCGGGCGGCGGACTTGCTCACGCGTTTCTCAGCTTAATTAAGCCATCACAGGCTGACGTGTGATCAGAAGGACACGCCTCGCCAGACACGCGCCTCGCGCCGGGACACGCCTCCCCAGACACGCTTTGCGTCGAGGCCGGGTCGACCGGCGCGACTCCGGGGGGGGGGGGGGATGTCTGGGGGCACGGCTCGCTCGCCGCCGTCTCGGCGCGAGGTGAGACTGAAGGGCGGCCTCATCACGAAAGTCGGCCAGAAATAGCCCTTCCAGCACGGATTCCATGACAGAGAATCCCTGCACGAGCCGGGCCGGTTCGCGGAAGATGTCAACAGAGTGGCAGCACGCCATTCGGCGGTCATCCTGACCGGAAGAACAGCATGACCGCCGGTCTGGCCTCGGTGGGCTGAGGGTCCGGTAGAGAAGGGTTTCGCTGGGCTGCTGACCGGAAGGATACCCCGTGGGCTTGAGACGATGGAACATTTGGTGGGCTGAGTAGGATGAATGTCCGGCGTCCGCCCTGTAGCTCAGTCGGGAGATCGCTGGGCTTTTGACCACCCGGTGTGGCAGGCCGGGTTCGAGTCGCTTCGACGCTCGCTATTTGCCCCTGACTGAGCTGGCCTGCGGCCGATGACAGCGGTCGCACTCAAGGTCAGGTGACGTCAGAGGGTGGGGCGGGCCGTGTTCAGGTATGTTGGGCACGTAAAACGTTCGCCTCTAAATTCTGCCGCCAGCCAGGAATTGCCCGATCGGATGGTAAGGGTCAGGACCTGCGCAACAAGCTTTGCTTAGCACGGGGTCTGACATCGAACATCCGTCCATTCCAAAGGTTCGGACTAAATTTAGACATAAAAATAGATATTTATTTATATATATATATATATATATATATATATATATATATATATATATATATATATATATATATATATATATATATATATATATATATATTATATGAGCAGACGTCATGGATGATGAATTGCACGAAATTGTGTGATAACAATTTCGGAGGAAAGTTGATGTTCTTTTGAGGAATAACGTCCCTCCACTTAGCCCGAAATAGCAAGTCTTTGTAACTTTATCCACCCACAACAGACCGCCCAAGGTCAATCAACGTCCAAATAAATGGGTCTCATACACTAAACAACAGCACTTAATCGTTTCCCCAGTCCAGCACAGCCTGGTTTTATCTCAACTCTCGGAGAATTCGACAGCCAGCGTCCGATCCTATCGTCGTCACACTGCTCTAAAGCAGACCACTCTGTCTGGGCAGTTCGGCCGTCCTCTGTCCGCCTGTCTGCATTGCAGGCGCCGCCGTCCGCTGATCGGACGTCCAACAATCGATTGTCAGCCCAGAGTCCAGACCCGCTCCGACGTCGTAAAGCCGGCACCACGTGACGCCGCTGCCGACGCCGACGTTGCCGACCGATTATGCAAATCGGGGGGCAAATTCCACCGCGTCGCATCTTCCCAAGTTCGCTGCCAATGTCCCAATCTGTCGCCCGAGTTCGCTCGGGTTCCGAAGGTCTGGGCCTGATTGGCTCGTTTATAACGCTGCCTGCATCCTCTGCAGGGTGACGCCAAAACAGCCCCCGACAGCCGGGAAAATGGTGGCGCGTCGTAGCTTAGAAGTGTCCGGCACTTTGCAGGCGGAAGAGCGCGTGTTCCGGTAGCGGAAAGTTGCCGGGAGTGCGGGAGGAAGCGGACTAATTGTTCATTTCCGGCGCAGAAAGAAGCGTTCAGCAGTTCCTTGTTGCCTTCCAAGGTCGAAAAAAAACATTTATAATCCATCTTTTAACGGCGGAGCATCACCACTATCCAATATCCATCGGATATAATGTAAACCAACACGAACAATGCAGCCACGACAGGACACGACAGGACACCGCACCCTCCCTTGCCTCATTGTTCCCTCCCCCTCCGTATCTCCCGCTGTCGCCAGCGCGTGCCGGTGTCTTGGCAGAGGCGTGTCTGGTCCCTCCCCACCCACCACTGGGCCGCCGCTGCCGGACCGCCGCCCCCGCCGCCGCCCCCGGGCCGCCGCTGCCGGACCGCCGCCCCCGCCGCAGCTCCGGCCCGCCGCCCCCGCCGCCGCCCCGCCGCCGCCGCGGCCCGCAGCCGTCGGCCCGCTATATACGCCCGAATGACGCTAGACAGACACCGGCCGCCGCCGTAGGAGGGAGACGGCTCCGAGATGTCATTACACTACATCAGATTAATGGGATCACAATACACGGCGTATACGCGCAGATTGATTACAGAAAACATGCGGAGCGGTGCGGCGGGCTCAGCGGTGCGGTGGCGCCCCTGGTGGATTTATGGCGTTCCTGTGCTCTATCTCTGCGGTTGTCTGGGCTGGAGACAGGTGGTATCGTCGGTGGAAGGCGGAGGAGAGGATGGTATGGCATGCATTTCGCGGTGAGATGGCGAAGGAAGTGGAAGCGGATGACAACTTTGACGAAAAACTAGAAATGGTCATTGTTTTGGATTAAGAAAACCCAAGTTAGGAGAGGAGCTGCATCCAAAGGAGTAGCATCCGATGCAGCGACACTTACCCTCGCACGTCTTTCCGTCGCCTTTATAGCCGTCGTTACACTGGCACATGAAGCTGGCCTGCAGGTTGACACAGGTCGCGTGCGGGTCACATTCGGGTCGCGCCTGCGCGCAGTAGTCCGTATCTGCAGAGCAGGACAAGCAATTTGTCATCAAAGGTGCTAACTGAACTACAAATAATAACACAAACTCGGGTGATGGATGAAGACGGAAATTATGCGGCGGTAATTCAAATGGCGAAGCGAAGCGATGCATTGTATAAACATTTCATTTGTGTATGCTGTATGACAAAACGAGCCCATGTGACCCCGGTACTGACCTCTGCAGAACTGGCAGCACTGTCCGGACATGTGACCCCTGTGTTGACCTCGTGTGACCCCGGTACTGACCTCTGCAGAACTGGCAGCACTGTCCGGACATGTGACCCCTGTGTTGACCTCGTGTGACCCCGGTACTGACCTCTGCAGAACTGGCAGTACGGTCCGGACATGTGACCCCTGTGCTGACCTCATGTGACCCCGGTACTGACCTCTGCAGAACTGGCAGCACTGTCCGGACATGTGACCCCTGTGCTGAGCCCATGTGACCCCGGTGCTGACCCCATGTGACCCCAGTACTGACCTCTGCAGAACTGGCAGCACTGTCCGGATATGTGACCCCTGTACTGACCTCGTGTGACCCCGGTACTGACCTCTGCAGAACTGGCAGCACTGTCCGGATATGTGACTCCTGTTCTGACCCCATGTGACCCCTGAGTTGACCTCGTGTGACCCCGGTACTGACCTCTGCAGAACTGGCAGTACTGTCCGGACATGTGACCCCTGTGTTGACCCCATGTGACCCCGGGACTGACCTCTGAAGAACTGACAGCACTGTCCGGACATGTGACCCCTGTGTTAACCCCATGTGACCCCGGTACTGACCTCTGCAGAACTGGCAGCACAGTTCGGACATGTGACCCCTGTGCTGACCCCATGTGACCCCGGTACTGACCTCTGCATGCAGAACTGGCAGCACTGTCCGGACATGTGACCCCTGTGCTGACCCCATGTGACCCCGGTACTGACCTCTGCAGAACTGGCAGCACAGTTCGGACATGTGACAACTGTACTGACCTCATGTGACCCCGGTACTGACCTCTGCAGAACTGACAGCACTGTCCGGACATGTTGAGTCGCTGCTCGGGTGGACACTGCAGCGGTGGACAGTGCTGCTCGGGGATGATGGTACTGCACTGCATCACGGAGTCGTGACACTCGCACGTCATGCACCTGTCGATCGCCACCTTCTCTCCGTGCTCGTACGAGCGCTGGTTCAGGAAACACTCTCCTGCGGGCAGAGGAGGAACACGGGGTCACAGTGGGGTCAGAGAAGTGCTCGTACGAGCGTTGGTTCAGGAAACACTCCCATGCGGGCAGAGAGGGAAAACACGGGGTCACAGTGGGGTCAGAGAAGTGCTCGTACGAGCGTTGGTTCAGGAAACACTCCCCTGTGGCCACACGGAGCGAACGGGGGTCGAAGTTGGGTCAGAGAGGCCATGGCGTCATTGTCAGGTCAGAGGAGATATGGCACCAGTGTCGCGTCAAAGAGGACATGGTGTCAATGTCTGGGGTTATAGATGCTATGGCGTCAACGTGAGGTTAGAGAGGACACGGGCGAAATGCCATCAGCTCAGAGCGAATCCATATTGAGGAGAGGTTGGGGAGTCAGATGTGCCGTCCACTTCCAGACTTATTCAGGAACGAAACAGTCTCTGGTAAAGTATGAATCAACATTCCCGAAAAGTAGAAAGTAAGAATCGTTATTGACACAAGAAACGACGACAATCTCCATGACAAGCATTCTTCATCGCTTTCGCTTGTTAAGTAGGCAGGAGTGCCCTTCCCAACGCTACTAGGGAATACTACTGCGCCCTTCCATACACACCTGGTGGCTGGCTTGTTAGTTGACAAACTGTTTTGAAAGAACAGTTGTATTGCAATCACTCGCTAGATTACACCAGTCCAGTCCTGTTACTTTGGTATATCATCGTATGTTAATCGCAATGAATCATTCAAGGTTCGAATTCGCCAAAGAAAATAATTTTCGTTTTAATTTCGATAAGTTTGGAACATTTACGACGACACTCGTCAATGGCGACACTGCTATGTGCAGTATGGCGTGCAAACTTGCATGTCTCAGCCGCCACATTTCTATCTATAATTCGACATACGAGTATACTGATTAATTTCTGCGGAATGAATCGCATTGCTGCAGCTTCACGCCGTTCCGGGACGGCCACACGTTGCCGGGGCGACACGCAAACATAAGTCTGTACAAGGCTGGCAGTGCTGACGGCTGACGCCCGTGGCGGGGGCACCGTCCACCCACGCCGCCATTCCGTCACGACACGGCACGTGAATAACGCACGAGCTGGTGACATCTGGACTCGAAAAGCATCTGACACGTGACACGACAGCAGCAGCAGCAGATCAATGAACACCATGTATGAGTGCCACGACAGCAGCAGCAGCAGATCAATGAACACCATGTATGAGTGACACGACAGCAGCAGCAGCAGATCAATGAACACCATGTATGAGTGACACGACAGCAGCAGCAGCAGATCAATGAACACCATGTATGAGTGACACGACAGCAGCAGCAGCAGATCAATGAACACCATGTATGAGTGCCACGACAGCAGCAGCAGCAGATCAATGAACACCATGCATGAGTGCCACGACAGCAGCAGCAGCAGATCAATGAACACCATGTATGAGTGACACGACAGCAGCAGCAGCAGATCAATGAACACCATGTATGAGTGACACGACAGCAGCAGCAGCAGATCAATGAACACCATGTATGAGTGCCACGACAGCAGCAGCAGCAGATCAATGAACACCATGTATGAGTGCCACGACAGCAGCAGCAGCAGATCAATGAACACCATGTATGAGTGCCACGACAGCAGCAGCAGCAGATCAATGAACACCATGTATGAGCGCCACGACAGCAGCAGCAGCAGATCAATGAACACCATGTATGAGTGCCACGACAGCAACAGCAGCAGATCAATGAACACCATGTATGAGTGCCACGACAGCAGCAGCAGCAGATCAATGAACACCATGTATGAGTGCCACGACAGCAGCAGCAGCAGATCAATGAACACCATGTATGAGTGCCACGACAGCAGCAGCAGCATATCAATGAACACCATGTATGAGTGACACGACAGCAGCAGCAGCAGATCAATGAACACCATGTATGAGTGACACGACAGCAGCAGCAGCAGATCAATGAACACCATGTATGAGTGGCACGACAGCAGCAGCAGCAGATCAATGAACACCATGTATGAGTGACACGACAGCAGCAGCAGAAGATCAATGAACACCATGTATGAGTGCCACGACAGCAGCAGCAGCAGATCAATGAACACCATGTATGAGTGCCACGACAGCAGCAGCAGCAGATCAATGAACACCATGTATGAGTGACACGACAGCAGCAGCAGCAGATCAATGAACACCATGTATGAGTGACACGACAGCAGCAGCAGCAGATCAATGAACACCATGTATGAGTGACACGACAGCAGCAGCAGCAGATCAATGAACACCATGCATGAGTGCCACGACAGCAGCAGCAGCAGATCAATGAACACCATGTATGAGGGACACGACAGCAGCAGCAGCAGATCAATGAACACCATGTATGAGTGCCACGACAGCAGCAGCAGCAGATCAATGAACACCATGTATGAGTGACACGACAGCAGCAGCAGCAGATCAATGAACACCATGTATGAGTGCCACGACAGCAGCAGCAGCAGATCAATGAACACCATGTATGAGTGCCACGACAGCAGCAGCAGCAGATCAATGAACACCATGTATGAGTGACACGACAGCAGCAGCAGCAGATCAATGAACACCATGTATGAGTGACACGACAGCAGCAGCAGCAGATCAATGAACACCATGTATGAGTGCCACGACAGCAGCAGCAGCAGATCAATGAACACCATGTATGAGTGCCACGACAGCAGCAGCAGCAGATCAATGAACACCATGTATGAGTGACACGACAGCAGCAGCAGCAGATCAATGAACACCATGTATGAGTGACACGACAGCAGCAGCAGCAGATCAATGAACACCATGTATGAGCGCCACGACAGCAGCAGCAGCAGATCAATGAACACCATGTATGAGTGGCACGACAGCAGCAGCAGCAGATCAATGAACACCATGTATGAGTGCCACGACAGCAGCAGCAGCAGATCAATGAACACCATGTATGAGTGCCACGACAGCAGCAGCAGCAGATCAATGAACACCATGTATGAGTGACACGACAGCAGCAGCAGCAGATCAATGAACACCATGTATGAGTGCCACGACAGCAGCAGCAGCAGATCAATGAACACCATGTATGAGTGCCACGACAGCAACAGCAGCAGATCAATGAACACCATGTATGAGTGCCACGACAGCAGCAGCAGCAGATCAATGAACACCATGTATGAGTGCCACGACAGCAGCAGCAGCAGATCAATGAACACCATGTATAAGTGACACGACAGCAGCAGCAGCAGATCAATGAACACCATGTATGAGTGCCACGACAGCAGCAGCAGCAGATCAATGAACACCATGTATGAGTGACACGACAGCAGCAGCAGCAGATCAATGAACACCATGTATGAGTGCCACGACAGCAGCAGCAGCAGATCAATGAACACCATGTATGAGTGACACGACAGCAGCAGCAGCAGATCAATGAACACCATGTATAAGTGACACGACAGCAGCAGCAGCAGATCAATGAACACCATGTATGAGCGCCACGACAGCAGCAGCAGCAGATCAATGAACACCATGTATGAGTGGCACGACAGCAGCAGCAGCAGATCAATGAACACCATGTATGAGTGCCACGACAGCAGCAGCAGCAGATCAATGAACACCATGTATGAGTGACACGACAGCAGCAGCAGCATATCAATGAACACCATGTATGAGCGCCACGACAGCAGCAGCAGCAGATCAATGAACACCATGTATGAGTGACACGACAGCAGCAGCAGCAGATCAATGAACACCATGTATGAGTGCCACGACAGCAGCAGCAGCAGATCAATGAACACCATGTATGAGTGCCACGACAGCAGCAGCAGCAGATCAATGAACACCATGTATGAGTGACACGACAGCAGCAGCAGCAGATCAATGAACACCATGTATGAGTGACACGACAGCAGCAGCAGCAGCAGATCAATGAACACCATGTATGAGTGACACGACAGCAGCAGCAGCAGATCAATGAACACCATGTATGAGTGACACGACAGCAGCAGCAGCAGATCAATGAACACCATGTATGAGTGCCACGACAGCAGCAGCAGCAGATCAATGAACACCATGTATGAGTGACACGACAGCAGCAGCAGCAGATCAATGAACACCATGTATGAGTGACACGACAGCAACAGCAGCAGATCAATGAACACCATGTATGAGTGACACGACAGCAGCAGCAGCAGATCAATGAACACCATGTATGAGTGACACGACAGCAGCAGCAGCAGATCAATGAACACCATGTATGAGTGACACGACAGCAGCAGCAGCAGATCAATGAACACCATGTATGAGTGCCACGACAGCAGCAGCAGCAGCAGATCAATGAACACCATGTATGAGTGACACGACAGCAGCAGCAGCAGATCAATAAACACCATGTATGAGTGCCACGACAGCAGCAGCAGCAGATCAATGAACACCATGTATGACCGGTACGGCACCCAAGCGCTTTGGGAAACGCCAATATTATGGTGTCTTATATTGTGGTATTGTCATACATTATTGGATACTGGTTTAAATTAATAAAAACCATGATAATTACTCCTGATCAATGATGTAACGTGCAGCATCGTTACGTAATTATGCAAAATGCAACAGTCTCGAAAATGGGTGTACGGGTCAAATGTAACGTATTAATCTCAAATGTAAGAAAGCATATGTAAAGATAATTTTGCATTTAGCGACTCGGTCCATTGCTATACAAAATTGTTAACATAAAAGTATCCTGATTAAGGAGGAAGGACCATGGTGGTTTTGATCTAGAGTCTAGACAGTGTTTGTGCCAAAAGCAACATTATTTTAAATGATTTGTTGACGTCACACTTTTTGAGCTGGCGTTGCTCGTGGTCCATGACCTCTCCAATCGCATCAATAACAGGTCTCAGGGGGCGCGTCCAATGCCAGCAGGCCGGCTGCCAGGCTCACACCCATCCAGTACTCCCGTACCTGTAGCTCTGTTTTGGAGGAGACCTTAGCTAATAAAAACGCAACATTTCTTATGAGCGTGAATAAAGCTGAACTAAACTGTGAGTGTGATAGAATGCTTCAAGCTTCGTGAAGTGAAAGAAAATAAAACAGATATCTAAGTTACCAAGAACGATATTCCCTTGATTTGTCTATTTTTTGGTAGTCGATTTATTTTCTGCATGTCATTTGCCTCCCTTGTTATTTGATATTCCATGCATAGGCAAGTACGCTCTATTTACCAGCCTTTGGATAATAATTCCTCAAAAATACATTTTGATGAAGCACTGCTCCAAATTAAGTTGAATACGACTGATTAAACAGATATATTGATTTGGCATTTATGCCAAATCACTGAACAAACAACGCGTGACAGCTCGCAACAACAGAATGCCGCGGAAAAAATACAGACCGACACGCGCCAGTCGGGTACGGAAAAAGCGCCGCAGGGTTATTTTGGCTGCGGGTCGCCGTCTGGCGGCGCGTCGCATCGGTCGGAGTCGGCGCCGACGAGGTGGCGTGACAATGTCAGCGCGTGACAATGTCGCCGTCCCCGACTGTGTCTGCGTCGCCATATGGCGGTCGAGTGACCCGCAGAGCACGACACGCCAACAGGCGACACATGGCACCTCCACACGATCTTCTCTATCGGATTGATTAAGTACTCTGTTCTCTACCGGAGATAATCACATATTGTTGATGCAGCTGACGAGAAGTTGGTGTCATTGATACAGGCAAAAGGGAAATGGAGAGATGTAACAAGTTGAATATGCCGCAAAACACAGTTATATAGACTATTTAGTTATATAGTTATAGTTATATAGTTAGTTATATAGTTATAGTTATATAGTTAGTTATATAGTTATAGTTATATAGTTAGTCATATAGTTATAAGACACAGTTATATAGGGGAAAGAAGGAAGAGTTAGCCGACATTTCTTCTAAAATTTAGCCTTTTACTTTGTGGTTGCGGTTGCATTAAATAAACCGGTCAAGTATCGTTCTTACACCCAATATTTAAACAGGTATTCACAGCATTGAACGGAAAAGTGTGGTCTATCCTCTTGTTCTACAGAACATTCGACAGAAACTGTTGGCGAAGATAATTTGCGCTGATAAGTGGTGTAAAGGTGATCTTAGTCAATCACGAAATATTATTTTAGCAAGAACTCAAATGCAAATGCTGAAGCTAAAAATTGAATTTCATTGAGGAGTGAGACAAACTAACAGCTAGCAGCAGTCAGCGTTTAAAGGGAAATAATGACCTTTTTCCACAAAAATGGAGTTAGCACTTGAAATCGCCAGACGAGACCAAAATATATTGTAAATTCATCACATTTTGCATGAAAACTTTCCTGCCGAAAGATATTTCAAGTTCAAGTTGATAAGTGTTCCACACTTTTAACGACCGGTACTTGCAAGTACTTTTGGTCCTCATCGAACTGCGGGCTTTTCCCGTATTGTTTTTTTTACGCAATGGAGTGGAAAATATATTGTGCGTTCTACTCGTTGTGATTATATGCCCGGCGATCTTCTAAAACTAACAGCGATTGGAAAAAGTGGCAATAAAATCGGAAGCTCATCGATGCACATCAACGGCGGCATAGTAGTGGTTGCGACCCTCAATTTTTGAAAATCGATTCATTTGTTTTCAACATTAGGAGTATTGTATAATATCGTCTGTGGCTGTATATAACACTATGCTTTATATTATCATGGAAAATAATAATTTTCCCCCAAAAAAACTAACAAACAATAACACAAAACTGGCAATTAAATCGGAAGCTCATCGATGCACATCGACGGCGACCTATTTAGCGTCGGCGATTTGTTTACAAAGTCATTGTCATGCTTCTCGGCGCACTTAACCATTGTGGCGAGTTGTAGCGAGTAGCGCTTTCGTTCTCCATGGCAACCAGGCGTGAGCCAATGAAAAGCCAGAACGTATTCCCTTTCTGGCTTTTGATTGGCTAACGCCTGGTTGCCATGGAGAACGAAAGCGCTACTAGCGCTACTAGCGTGTGTCCGAGCAGCGCTCAGTTTGATCGGAAACGTCACAGAGCCTCCAAAAATGCCGCGCACTCGATGTAAACAATGGTAGGGAAGGACGAATTTGTCAATGACCTTCATGAAGTACACAAGGTACTTGTTTTGTATTTTTCCCAAACTTACAACTTTGAATCTGGGAATAATTTTATTTAATTCTTAAATTTGAATAAAATAATTTTAAAACCATAACGGTAGCCTAAGAAATTGTTGCTAACAAAATCAAAAGGTCATTATTTCCCTGTAATTAACCAACATCGATTCCTCGTCAGTTCTCTACATGCCCTGGAGCGTAGTCCGGTGTCCAGGATCCAGGTCTGTCTGTCCGACAGTGGCACGGGCCGTACCGGCTCGAGAGGTCACCGTGGAATGTCACAACACTGCACCTCTCGTCTGGAACACGGCGCGCACTCCAATCCGCACTCAGGGCCACCGGGTCACGTGCTGCGTCGGCGATGGCGGCGAGGCTTTGAAGCTGTACCATGGGTGGTGTCAGGGCCGCAGCCAGGGGGCACAGGGGCACGTCCCCTCCCCCCCCCCCCCTTGCCGAAGGTCTGGCTGCGCCCCTGGGTGGGGTCACGTTCCATGACCTTGGGCAGGGTTTAGTGGAGGACTGGGCGCAATGCAGGTAGCAAAGGGGTGGTCTATCATTTTACAACATACAACTTTTGGACCGGTTATTTTTTTACGGATCCGCCGAGGTGAGAAATCGAAGAGGATATGGAGTTCTTAAATCTGGACACGTATTGCAAATCAGAACGTTTGATTGTGTAGACCGGCCTGGGGTTTTGCATTTTGATCGTGAAACCATCGATCAGCTGGCCGCCCAGTGTGCGTGACAGGAACACGTTACGTGCGAATATCCGCCACCGGTGGTGGGGTGCCGCTTATAGAGGTGGCCACGTGGCCCCGTAGAGGTGGCCCCGTACTCCCCCACCACGTGTCCGTCTGACGCACAGCCGCGCCCCCGCGCACATCCGGCCAAAACTGTCACCCTTCCAAGCGGCAGTCACTTGATCACACCCCTTTGCCAGCCGAGCAATGCCACTCATCGCACCGTCCTGACAGTGCCAGCCAGCCAGCGCCGGTTGTCACATAGTCGGCATAGGCGGGTCAGCGGTCTGCTGTCGGGCGACTCACGATGCAACACCACTCTCGGTGACTGTATGCGCGCTGTAAAGCAATCCGTACCGCACACACAGTCAGTGGCAGTGTGCCAATGTCGTCCTATTGGAGAACTGAGGAGCCTCTGGCGGGGCGGAAATAATGGGACAGACGGTACGGGATGACCCAATAAAAATACTGCGACGCCCGGCCGGCACAATGCCACCTCTCTGTGTGGCGGACAGACGTGGGAAATGGGCCGAAAGAGCCGATTTCCGCGCCTGGTGCCCTTTGTGGCCTTTCCCGGACGGGAGTCAGAAGTCCTTCGCTGTTATTCGCCTGAGAACGACTCTGAGCGCTGGCTGAAATATTATGAAGTTTAATTTCCTAAGTCTTAAGTCATAGCATCCCAACTTTAATTTAAATTCCAGTTAGTTTTCGGTCTTGCCAATTTGCGTTTTAATTAAACGAAAATATCGTGTGTAAATAAACGTTGTATTCGAAGTGCTGCAGCGAAATCAAGGAACATTTAGTATCCTCCGACGTGTAGACACCCGTACGACTTACCTTTACATTTCGGGCAGCATTCTCCGTTCTCGATGATGGGGTTGGAGCAGTTCAGAGCCGGACACTTCATTGGCCGACACTTCACCTCCCCTTTCTGAGAACAGAAAGCAGACAGACGACTCAGCTGGTACCACGACACACCTTTAGGACGGAAACATAGCCGGTTATATAAGTTAACCCAAAAACGCGTCAATCGATACCAAGCGTAAGCTCATATATCAACGCTCAAATCTGACTTCTCCGAATCCAAACAGCCGTCACAGCATTAAGCCGTCACTACCGTGTTTCGTTGCTACCGAATACATCCTTCTGAGTTAAACTCACATCACTCCAAAGGACCCTGTAAGTGGCACACTCCATCCACTCCCTCGAAGACCGGTCACGCAACCCCAAGACAAACTCGACGCACACACGAGCAAGAGGAATGCCGCTCAGGCTGGCTGGGTCTGTGGGGCGGGCGGGCGGGCGGACCCCACCGCCACCGCCACCGCCGCCGCCGCGCCGCCGCCCTCCGGCCCCATACCGGGCCGAAATGCCATCGGTCTCTATAGCCGAGGCGCGGCGGGGCGGCCACTGCTCCCTCCGTGGGGGCCCGCTGGTGGCGGTAGGCGGGGTCGATTGCCACCCCGTCGCTGCTAGGCCGCCATTGTAGGTGGACAAATTTGTGTGGAGGGAATACATGTCTACATTTACCATAATGACTACCGCAATATGTAGAAATAATATACAGACTGGTGCCCTCAGAAATCACATCGGTGAATACACCGGCATAGAAAGGATTTGAGTCGTGGCGTGGGAGTATGTGTTATCGCTTCTACACCACATATCATTACTCTATGGCCCCCGGCACTGACTCGATTTGGTGGTAGAAGAGTAACGCTCCTCCTCACCCCCCCCCCCCCCCCCCCCCACTCCTCTCCCCCATATGCCAGCGCCACCGAGCGGGAGCGATGGTTGGGCGTGCTGTGGCCGAATGATGATGAATGAGACCATCACAATCTGCAGACAAGATTGGTGGCGAGATACTATGATAATGCGTCGTGAAGAGCATTTCTATGATGACAGCCGGGGACGGCGTATCCTAGCGGCCAGAATTGTGTAGCGACCAGCTTTGTACAGAAATGAAGTTGTTGAACCATTCATAACAGAAAATGCGTGGCATTAAGACTTGGCATTGTACCAATGAAGTATCGCCTCAAAACAATGTGTGTCAAAGTAGGACAAGAACAAAAGATTCCTGCACACCATATCATTGATATTCCAATTATTGCGTGGTATTATTGTTCCCGCCCCTCAAATGACGATTAACCACTTTCGTACCGAGGGGAAAGGAATCGCGTGTTCGGCCGGCCGGGCGCGGCAGTGTTCGGCCGGCCGGGCGCGGCAGTCAGCTTTCTAAATGCAACGATAAAGCGCACACGCTTAGCATGAGACAGAGGAAGTGACGTCAGACTATTGTGCACGCGTTCGAATACACACAAATGGTCCCCAATGCAACGAATAGGGAGCAAGTCAAGCGACAACAAAAGGCGACAACGGCATGCATGGATCGTGAAATAAAAATGGTACGAAAGGCGTTGCTGGCCTGATTTCACGAGATTTATGAGCAGTTTATGACTCATTGACCCAGGGGGAGGAAGTAGTTTGGGTGTGATGTTGTTTATCCATGACTCGGACGCTGGTCATTGTAAATCTGCCATCCCCCACACTGACTCATGTGAGGTGGTGGTACAACAGCCTGGCTCTCTGACTCAGCCAGAGTGATACATGACCGGGACCATATCGCACCAGCTCTGCCGCCCACGACATGTGGCCCAGCTCCCACGAGCTACACCGCGACATATGACCCAGCTCCCACGAGCTACACCGCGACATGTGACCCAGCTCCCACGAGCTACACCACGACATGAGACCCAGCTCCCACGAGCTACACCACGACATGAGACCCAGCTCCCACGAGCTACACCGCGACATGGGACCCAGCTCCCACGAGCTACACCGCGACATGAGACCCAGCTCCCACGAGCTACACCGCGACATGTGACCCAGCTCCCACGAGCTACACCACGACATATGACCCAGCTCCCACGAGCTACACCGCGACATGGGACCCAGCTCCCACGAGCTACACCACGACATGAGACCCAGCTCCCACGAGCTACACCACGACATGGGACCCAGCTCCCACGAGCTACACCCTGTTAGCCGAGATCCCCGCTGCATCCGCCGCCGCACGCCCGTCACAAGCTTTAGAAGCCTACTGCCCTTGGCAGATGACCCGTGGTCTCGTCTCTTAACAGTTGCCTCGACGCCAAGCGGTTCGCAGCGCTATGTGCTGAGCTAGTGCCACTCTGCTGACCCCGCTGATGCTGGTTGATCCCGCTGACCCCGTTGACCCCGGTTGATCCCGACAGACCCTGGCGACCGGCGCCGTCACCTGGCCTCGCCATCTTAGATGACATCTTAATAGCCGGGTGGAGGAATGAGAGCCGTTTTAGCGCCAATGGCTTACGAGGACTAAGCATTAAGCAAATGCCATATAATTTACGGAAACGATGCCAACCTTGTATTGACATCAAGCTCAAGCTTCCCTTTCTAATCTCCAGAAGCCATTTATGGCTACAAGAAATTGCCTTCAATAACTTATCACTCTGGCTGACCCATTTTAGCTTCCCAGAGGAAAACGAAATAACTCATCCAACATCTGAGCGAGCGAAATACAAAAACGTCACATCTGACCTTCAGCCCAATAACTGGAGGTCGACGGGGGGGGCTGTTTTGCCCGAAAACTATCCGAAAGCACATCCGGGCAATTCGCCGTCGGCGACGCTCCGGTTCCGGTCGGCTGAAGGTCTCAGGAAACCGCCTCCGGGAGGGGCCGGAAATCAACCGACTCTGGCACAGTTTCCAACGTCCTCCAGCACTTTACAGTTTAAGCGCATTTCCGCCCGGGAGCCGGGACTCCAGAAAGTCCTGCAATCCGATCAGTTACGATTTAAGTTGTCTCGGCGAAGCAGCATCTGGGCATTCTTCGCTCGTCCCCCTCGCCCAGGTCAATATCCTCCCCCCCGGCCTCTATTGTCCGGTGCCCGGTCACAGGAAGTGCTCCGATTGACGACAAACTTGGCGCAGACGACAAACTTGACGCCGGCGCCGTGCCACTTTCGTCGTCCGCCACCGCTGGAGAGTCAACACGCGCTATCAAGCCGCCTCGCCAGGCGTTAGCTCAGTGTTAGGCAATGACCCGGTTTGAGCCGGGGTGAGAATGGCTTGTGTTAGACTGTATCCACCACCGGGCGCCAAGGACATCAGCAAACAGAACAGGCGATGCCGGTGCCGGTGTTCGTGGCGCCTGCTTGACTTGTTCTCTGCGTTTAATTTTGGACCATGTTCGTGACGCTACTTAAAGTCCGATCGACCGTATCAAATGAGATAATAGGAAACATAATGGCATGACATGTAGTGTGCCTCACGTCATCTAGTTTAAGCTGCAACTGGCCAGGTAAACAGTATAATTTTAGGATTGCTTGAATTTGTATGTACCGAGTGGAAATGAACTATGAAGCACGCAATAGTATGAATAACACCGCACCAAAAATAATGTGCGTTTCTCCATTGTGAACAGCTAATCAGTCTTGTTCTCTCTATCGGTAAATCAGCAACGATCTCATTCCAGTTAACGTTTTGCCAAGTGGCAACTATTTGGGCAAATCACACCTCTATATAACGCAGGGAATTACGGTGAAAAACTGGTATATTTTGCATTTTAAAATCACGCATTAGGTAAGTATCTAATGATCAGGATTATCCATGACACGTAAGAAATGCTAAAACCGCCCAAAGGCAAGCAAATTCAAGCACAAATTGTTCCAATTTAGAATAAACGGTATGCTAATTTTCACCACCCCTATCTCTCTGTTCAGCTTCCGTCAGCACATTGGTCTTGACTTACCACGCATGCGCAGATGCGGCAGCCGTCCATCCAGCTGGTGCCGTCGGCGCGGAATGTGTTGTTGAAGTGGCACGAGCGCTGACACTCGCACGTCTCCAGCTGTTTGAGCGACTCCTCGGCCATCCGGAGCTGGGGAACAGAGACACACGGTCAGCACTGGTGTGAGGCAGAAAGGAAGTTGTATAAGCTTTCTCCGGACATCATATGAGCTCCATAACTGCCTTCATGCCGTCTTAGAAAGCCATGTTGCGGCGCACTGGAAGCTCGTTTTAGTTATACATTCAGTGTCATGTAATCAATATGATTATTATCACGATCATCAACTGGAATGTGAATGTAATGTATTGGCTCCTTCCCCTGAAATTCGCCTGGAAATGTTCCGCTGCCACGTGACGCTGTGAGGACTGAATTTGGCCACCCCCTGTTTGGCCCCTGATGACCGAATGGCGTGAGGCTGGTCGTAGCTGGTACAATTCGTAGACTTTTAGCCCACAATGTACTGTCAGTAGTCGTAATTGGGACACGTAACGACGTAATGGTTGGTTCAAGGCACGGTGCAAAAGGTGTCCTGAGACTGAAAGTTTTATCTTCTTCTGAATACATAAGTAGACTTCTTCAAATAACGGTGGAATGCTTGCGCAATTAGTTCGTATGACGATAGGTCATGTCTCCTGCGAATTTTAAAGTTTTAAACAAGTTATTAAGCATGTAGAAACGTCAACGTTTGTAAACTAAGAATTGAAATTAAAAGCACTGCATTTACTTACAACCAGAATGCAGCCAGTATTAAAAGCCCAAAGCACATATGCCTTACCCAGACACACTTTGTCTTCACAATGTATGTTACATATTCCTAAGTTTTATGGATATGGCAGGGAAGTCATAAATTACAGGACCTGTCAGTTTAGGGGTACCTTTATTGGTAAATGGCGTAATTTATGTTCCAAAGGCTTTTAGTGCATCCCCATCCCCCGGCGGTTTCAGGCCACCCTCCACCTGGTTCCACCATCACCGCCGTCTCCCTCCCCGCCCTTCTCACTTAAACAACTCATCAACCCTTCCCTCACCCCCACCCTCCACCACAGCCTTCTCTTTATCCTGCCTCCATCGGGACCAGCATCATCGAATTTGTTGCGCGTGGCCGGAGAGCGAAAGTCGTGCCGTCGATACCCAGCTCGCCGCATTCGTTGCGCTTCGTCTCTGTCGACGTCGACGCTCGCTCGCCTCCGTCACGGAGCAGACTGAAGGCTATGTTAGATCGATGCGGGTCGCCACGCGCCGCGTGCCTCGTTCTGTGTCCAAAGGCACGCGCCCAGTGTAGGGTGCGGTGGAACGGCGTGGTGGCAGTGATTTGCTGCCTCGAACGGACGCGGTAAAAAGTGAGACTCGAACCCGTTGATAAGCCATTGGTTGCAGGCATGCTTTCTCTCTTGATAGACATATGCAAACAAAAT